>LNAC01000444.1:821765-890374 GCA_002007465.1 Ailurus styani | reverse complement strand
TCTGTCTGTCTGTCTGTCTGTCTGTCTGTCTCTCTCTCTCACACACACACACACACACACACACACACACACACACACACACACACACACACCCCTCCTCAGGAACAAGACCCTGAAATGAGCAACTACTGCATAACTGTCCTCACGGACACAAGCCTGACCAGTGGTGACCTCTTCTTGATGGCTTCTCTGAAAAACAGTTTATTTTGGCCAACTTACTATATGAATGAAAGAAATAATGAAGAAGAGAATTTGTGAATTTCTTTCTGTTCAAATCTGTACTTGATACTCTAAGACATCTTATTCATTTCATCCTCAGCACACCTCCAGAGAGGAATTCTTATCTCCCTTTATAGATGAGGAAACTGAAGCTTACAGAAGGAAGTAGCTTGCTTAGGATCATAACATGGCAACTACAGAGTTGAGATTTAAACCCAGATGTTATGATTTTAAGTCCATTTTCTTTTCCTATACAATAAAGCCTCAAGTTGCAGCTTATTTCACTCAGTCACAGCATCAATCCTACTCCTTAAAATATAAATTCAGTTGCAAAAGATATAAGGCACTATTGGATAGGTAACTTGAGATCCATTCCCAAAGACCTACGTACTTACTGTCTCAGATTTTTTGAAGCCAGGAATGGCCAAGATGCTTGGGTTTTAGCCAAATGATTTGTGTAAGCTGAAGTTTGCTGGAGTATCTGGAAAGCTTTGCTGTAAGATAAAAGAAGCATATATCTCTAGCACTACACCTGCCCTTCTACTTTGTACATGAATATAGGCATGATGTCTGGAGCAGCAGCAACCATCTTGTGACTATCAGGAAAAGGTAAAGAAAATCACAGAGATGCTGCCCCTGACATCAAGCTGTACAAACAAGAGCAGCCAACTACATTCTGACTCCTCAATGTGTGAGAAAAACAAAGTATTTGTTTAAGCACTGTTAGACCTTATTCTTGTAATTACAGATTAAAAAAACCAAAACAATGGATACAGGAGAATATCTAAAACACTGTCTCTAAAATATCTAGATTAGTGAGATAACAGAGAAAAACTTTAATTTTATAATAATAAATATCTATCCTTACATGAAAAAGCACATTTCCAAAGTCATAATTTCCTGCTCTGAAAAAAAAAAATCAAACATCATCCATGTTTAAGTGATCGTAAACTCTGAATAGTATGAATGACAAAAAAAAGTTTATGAAAATGGAACTGAGATAAAGACAGTTACTCTGATTTTTCTGAAAAGCATCTAACACATAGTTGATGCTCGGTAAGGCTGAGTGTTTAAAATTATGTATCTTATTAGAAACCCATCTCAGTACTAACATTTGGGAAAATTCTTTCTCTCACAAATCAATATTATGAAGAATCAGTCAGCAGGTGGAGGGTGTAAAAATGAATCATTTTTCAATAACTTCTTTCAGTGTGGAAGACTTCGTATGTCTAGACATATTTTGCTATTGAATCCCACACTGATATATAAGGGGTTGTTTTTCCCCATTGCATACAAAATTACCCTAATTAGAGCAAAGCATTTTGCTCACACACTGTCTCTCCTGAGCAGAGAGCAAAGTCCGCCCGGGGCGCCTTCCTATATAGCTCCAGCCAGGACAGCTAACACCCACCTCAGTCATCAAGGGATCGGTGGAGCAATAAGATGCTTTCTCTCCAGTTTGATGAGGGACACAGTAAGTTCTTTTATTTTTAGCACTGAGTGGAAAAGTTGTCAATTTCCCACAACACATTTCATTAAAAGTTTAATCTATTACTTAGTAATAAAAATGCGGAGACTAACAAGTAACAAAGCTTTGACTTAAAAATTAATATTTAGGGGACGCAAGAATTTGAAAGCACTTTCATGTTCTCCTGGTTTCTTGATCACTTGCAGATTATCAAGTGTCCCTGATTTGGAGACTTACATTCATGTCTTGTGTAAGAAATTTTCAGAAAAATAAACCCAGCAGGAGAAGAAAGCTCAGATGCATAATTGTAGTGGGACACACCCGGATGTGAGAGGAGAAAAGGGAACAAAGAAAGAACAAAGGGCACCAGAAGACCGAGTGGCCCGGATGGGGACAATCACGTTGGTAGGGCCAATAATACTGGCTCAGATCAAATGAGTTCTGAAAATTATTTCAAGGATGTTTGATAGAGCTCATGAGATATTCCCCACTATGCAAGCTCATTATTCTGATATGCGCGAGAAGATAATGTTCACCAACAAAAAGGGAGGAATTCGATCTTTAAGTTTCTAACAGGTCACAACACTGCTACTGCACACCTGCTCCCGGTATTACGGTATTACGTTGCCGCTCTCCAATCCACTTCATTTAACTTCCTCTTTGTCAATTCCACCCGGCTCCTTCCCCAACCAAATCATTGCTTCACTTTCTTTGGAGACAAGTGTTATTTTAAGGACTCTGTCAGTCAGCACGGTGGCACCTTACTGTGCAACCGCATTTAAATCTGGGCTAGTCCACCCTGGAATAATGCGAAGTGTTCAGGACTCAGTATCTCAGGTCATGGATCTAAATCCTAGCTCTGAAATTACCAGGTGTATGAGTACAAGGAAAGTACTTCGCCTCCTGGAATCTCAGACTCCCTTTTAAAACTGGGGTCTTGATACCTAACTCACAGGACCGCTGAAAGGTAGAACGGGATGGTTAGTGGGAAAGTGCCTGGCTAACAGTGGGGTCCTTTCACTGGATCGGAACTGTTTATGGAAAGCAAAAAACAGGAACCCAGTAACTTCCTGGCACCCAGGGACTTAAGTGTGCCATGCGTGCGAATACAGATTATTTTATGTTTATATATGCATTGCTACCAAAAAAAAAATATCCACCTCACATATGCCACACATTCACCTAATAGCACTGGAATGACTGACAGATAGCAGTGACCTTCTCCCAGAAAATCACAGATTTTCAAAACAAGCACTTTTTAAAATTACATAAGTATGCAGTATGAATCAGAAAAGAATGAGGCTATGTTTGCTTGTTTGATCAACATTTCATTTCCTGTAGTTTCCATCTTTTCACTGCTGGCCTGCTATCTCCCTCAATAGGAGAAGGCTACTGGGATGTTTGTTATAATCGTCTGCTTAAGGTTCTTTGGCAGATCACATGTTTTACTTAATTAAATAATGTCCCAATTAATTGATTTGTTTGTAGACATTCTTAATTTAGTAAACGCTGAGCAGAATGCTAAAAATACCATTATATTTCTGACAGAGGCACCACTAAAGTCTGATAATTGATAGCTTTGCTGTTTTTTCTGATGGCCTGAAAAGCTTTTAAAGCTAAATTCTGTAATCATGTTCATCTTTGGAAATTAGTTTTGTGAAACCACACATTTAGTTCTTGCTGAGAAATCTCATTTTAGTCATTTTAACATAATTTATAATGCATAAACGAAATTAGCTTTTGTAGCTAAGCCAGCACATTTTTCTTTAATTTTTATCTCATCCTAATATATTTTTGACCTTGAAAACTGTAATGTCTGTTGGATATTGAAGCCTCTGAACAAAGAAAATCATTTCCATTCCATCACTATGGTTACACTTTCTTCGCTCTCCAGCACTGAACAGCGCTGAAAGTGTTGAATCTGGATTCCTCAGGAGGGCAAGGGGAACTTCACGTAATATCATTTAGTCCTGATTAAATAAACACATATACATAATGGAACCCAGGAAAGTAGCAAATTGCTTCACTCTGTTTACACTGCAAACGATAATGACTAATGGTAAGGGCAATATATCACCTGGTGTTATTCGCTTCAGGCTCTGTTGTGTGTGGTTCCTCCCCAGGCAGTCATTCATACATATTCGTCTCAGAAAACACAGTCAAAATGCCAAGCAGCTCCTAACACCTCCGGCCCTCCTGAAGTCAAAGCGGTTTCATCCCTTCCGAACAACAGAGAACTTCAAGTGTGAATCATACTGTTCCCTGTCCACCAGAGACGCGTTTCCAATGTGCTGGCGACGAGTCTCTCACCATCCTAAAATGGCTTTGGCTGCCCTACAAAAGCAAGAGAAGGAAATGGTCATTCAAACGAATGCTATTCTTGCTGCCTGTGACAGGAAAAAAAAAATACTCTTTTTACGGAGGACACCATTTGGTAAAACGTTGCTTGAATTCCTTTATTACACGGCTGGTTCATCATGTTAACTACAATAGCTCTTCCGTTTTTTCTTCTTAGGAGTTCATGTATCAATGGCATCTTGCAGAGAACTGTTGGCAATAATCAGTATCTTCAAGTGGCCATAAGGGCTCGAAAGAGTATATCCAATCAGTATTGTGGCAAATTAAATCCATATAAGCTGAAATGGAATGTCTCCTTCCTAAAATTCATATGTGAGCAGATTTCCACCTACCTTGATTGGGCTTTACACAAGCAATGCAGAGCTATTAATGTCGGCAGCAAATGATTTTTAAAAGTGGGGTAGGGTAGGTAACACTGGGCGATATGCTGGAGCTCAGGTAGAAACGGAATCTGCATCTATAATAGATTCTGGGTACAGGGACCACCGTAATCACCCCTGTGGCCTGGCATAGGGCTTTCCCATACTGAACATGCAATAAAATTTAGCGGCATGAAAGAATGGGTAGATGGATGAACGGTTCACGGTTTTATAATATGTAAAGGTTCTCTGATGGCGGGACATAGCCCCCAGACCCTTACTTGCACTAACTATAAACATAATTACTAAATAATTTATTGGAAGTCTCTTAGCAGGATCATTAAGTTTTCATAACTTAGTTTTGGTGGATAAAAGACCAAAAAAGTTTAAAAAGGCAGCTCACAAACACTTTCCATTTTAAAAGCCTCAAATGTTTTCCTGTAATGCACCAGGATTGATTCTGTACATGGGCTAGAACATGTATATTTTTCAAGCAAATGTAGCAGGGACTACTGTCCAAGTTCAGGAGGGACTGTCATCATATAGTATATATATAAATATATATATGGGATCGTATATAAAGCATCATATAGTATTTCTGTCAGAGGCAGAAATCCCAAGCCAGCCGTGACATGCAGAGTAATAATCTCTCAAAGATGTCCCACCCTAATCCCCAGTCAGTATGTTATGTTACATCACAAGGGAAATTAAGGTTGCAGCTGGAATTAAGATTACTCATCAACTGACTTGAAAAAAGAGATTATCCAGGTGGGCCCAATATAATCACACGGCTTCTTAAAAGCAGTTGAAGGAGACAGAAGGGGAAGTCAAAGAGATGGGAGGGGAGAAGGGCTCCACCCACCATTGCTGGCTTGAGGGAGGCAGAAGGGGCCAGGACCTAAGGAGTGTGGGCAGCCTATAGATGCCTACAAGGCAAGGAAATGAGTTCTCCCCTCCAGCCTTCAGAAAGGAGCAGTGCCCTGCGGACGCCTTGATTTTAGCCCAGTGAGACTCATGCTGGACTTCTGACCTACAGCACTGTAAGATAGTACGTTGGTGGGTTTTGAAGCCACTACATTTGTGATAGTTCTCTTATAGCAGCAAATATGAAACTAATGACTGACCAAACTCCCAAAACATAAAATCTTTGCTTCTTTTCTTCCAGATTTTCTTCATTGAAATTTTGTTTACAGATGAAGCAAGCAAACCCTTAGTGATTTGTCCAGATTCAGGTGATTTTTGCTTTCGTTGAAATATTTGCATGTTTCATATATAATTCAGGACACCTCATTCTGAAAGCATTTTCTGTTAATGTACCGCCCTTCATTCAAAACTATCAACTCTCTTTGAATATTTATATTTAAAAATAAAGTCTAAACCAACTTTGATTTTGTAGAAGGTGACACTGGACGAGATTGCCCCTCAGACCACAGTAAATAGTTTGAGGCCTTCAAATGCCAGATAATATTCAAGGAAGATAGCCATACATTCTGCTATTAAAGTAATAATTATTTTACTTTCTTTCTTCATGTTCATTTTTGCATACTCAAAAGAATACACCTCACACTGATCCCCTTAGATGTGGAAGATACCAAAATTTTCACATTTTGAAGGTAACACATTCAACAGCAAAGCCAAAGTGGTTTCAAGGTCAGTGTTAAAGAGTTTGACAGGACGTGACAGTGGCTAGAAAAATGCAAGGTGGCTGACTTATAGCATGGATCCTTCATGGGCAGGCATTATTCCAAGCTACTTATCACAGTTTATGGGTAAATATCAAGAGGTGCATAATCTAGAGAGCAGATCATTAAGTGGACGGTGAGATCAAAGCAAATGTCAATCCCAGCTCCACTCCCAAGTACCAGTGGGCTGTTTTCAGGTAACCTCCCTCTTTTTTTTATGACCTCTCCCTGTTTTCTTGCGACCTTCCTGTTTCAACAGCTGAATCAAAATGCTTCTGTGTCTTGCAGGGACACCCTATTCCCTTTATTTCCCATTTGTTTCCCTTAATGGAGTTTTGATTTTTTGATCTATCTCTTTTGCTTTTTTCCTTTCTGAGTTCAGAAAGCTTGGGTATCTGATTTCCCTCTCCTTTTTTCTCTTATCTTTCCAATCTGGTTTTTAAATGTCACTTTTACTCAAGGGTCTTTCCGTTTTTATATTGGGCTTGTCTTATGTCCCCTTCTCTTGAGAGGAAAGTTCTTTAAAAATTCAGTTTGTAACTGTTGTTTACATTTGTTGTTGTTTTTAATAACAAAACTTTGTATCTCAGAAGAAGTAATGATAATAAAATCTCCAGAGGCAAATTTGCTCTCTCCTTCAGCATCTTTTCATTGAATGCCACCTCACTTTATGATAAACTTCAGGTAGGAAAGATAAGAAGATGAATAAGGCAGTCATTACCCTCAAGAAATTCACCCACTAGTAAAGAAGAAAACAACTCTATTACAGAAAATAAGGAATGTGATGACCGATTCCCGAAGGACCTGACACAAGGCACTCTAGGATGGCCCTCCTTTCTTACCATCATTCTTGAACTCTCACAATAGTGCATCTCAGCCCAAACCCCCTCAACCTAAGAGAAAGGTTACTAAGCAGGCATCCATCCCACTAAGCTTCAAATACCTCCTTTAAATTGCTAAGGACAGTTTCATTTGATGGCTATGATATGATTTTTTCATTGTCTTGTTGGTGGCCATTTGGATTGTTTCAGTTTGGGGCATTAATAGAGCAGCAATGAATATTTGTATAAAAGTCTTCTGTGGACATAGGTTTTCATTTGTCTTGGTTAAATACTTAGGAGTGGAATTATTTGGTCATAAGGTCAAAGCATGTTTCCATTTGTAAGAAACGGCCAGTTTCCAAATCAGCTGTACCATTTCGTACTCTTGCCAGCAATGGAAGAGAATTCTAATTGCTTAACATCCTAGCCAACATTTAGTGTTGTCAGGCCTTTTAAATTTAAGCCATTCCAGAGGTATAATGATATTTTCATACTAATTTGCATTCCCCTGATGACTAATAATGTGCAATTTTTTAAGTGTTCATTGGCCATTTATATATCTTCCTGGTGTCAAAAATCACACTGACTATATAACCATTTGTCTCTTTCTAAACTCTCTATTCTGTTTCATAAACCTTAAAGATCTATTGTTAGCCACCATCACACTTTCTTCATTAGTTTAGCTTCATGATAGGTTCTGAAATCAGGTAGTATACACCTTTTAACTTGTTTCTCCTCTTCAAGATCCTTCCTTACTCCCTCCCTCCCTCCCTCCTTTCCTTTCTTTCTTTCCTATTCTAGGTTCTTTGTATTTCCAAATAATCTTAGAATCAGCTTGCCAATTTTTAGAAGAAAAAAAGCCTTGGGATTTTGAGATTACACTGAAAATCTCTAGGAAAAATTTAGGGAATTTTACATCTTACATTAAATGTATATTAACATAATTAATCCTCTAGTCCATGAATATAGTTTATTTATTCTCTCCTGTAGATCTTTAGTTTTTCTCAGTAATTTTAGTTTTCAATGAGAAGTTCTTGCACATACTTACATCTAATTACTTAATGTTTTGAAGCTGTTGCAAGCAGTGTTGTTTTTTTTAATAAGTTCAGTCTTCAAATTTTGTGTTGCTATTACATATAACACAATTAATTTCTCTATATCAACACTATATTCTGTGGCCTTGCTAAAGTCTTATGTTGGTTCTAGGATCTTTTTTGAGAAATCCCATAAAATTTTCTATGTATACATTTATATTGTCATTTTTCCTTTTGTATGTTTTTTAACATTTGCTTTATTACACTAGCCATTACTTTGAGCACAAGGTTTAGTAGAAGTAATAGGAGTACCCTTTTTTGTCTTGTTCCAAAATCATAGGGAAAATGATCAGTCCTTTACCATTAAATATGTTAGACTGAGAGACCCCCGATTATTCCTATTTTGCTGAAAGTTTTTATTATAATGGGTGTTGAATTTTGTTTTTTCTGCATTTTAGATAATCACATATTTCTTCTTTAATCTGTCAATGTGATATATTACTTAGATTTCATTAATTTTATTAAGTTGATTTAAATCATTGATTTTCAAATGTTAAAACAATCTTGCATTCATTTGTGAGATAAATTCCACTTTGTCCTCTATTTGACTATATATATCCAAAATTTCTAATATTTTGTCAAAATTTCTGCACACACACACACACACACATATATGTTAATACATGATATTAGACTGTGACATCAAGGCTATGTGCACCTCATAAAGTTGAGTAGCATTTCCAATTCCCTTTTCTGAATAAGTGTTTGTAAAACTGGAAATATTTCTTTCTTAAGTGGAAGTTAAAGTTTTCCAGTTAAATAACCTGCACAGGAAGCTTTTAAATTATAAATTTAACTTTTAAAATTCAACACAGTTGAAGTATTATTGTTTTTTCATTTCATGGCACAAATATAGTATTTTCTTACTAATTTTTAATGTCCACAGCATCTGTAGTGATGGCCCCTTCTACATTTCTAATATTGGTAATTTGTAATTTCTATTTTCTTTTAAAATTTTTATCAGTACAGGGGTGGTTCAGTTGGTTAAGCATCTGACTCTTGATATCAGCTCAGGTCATGATCTCAGGGTTATAGGATTGAGCCCGGTGTCAGGTTCCACTTTCAGTGGGGAGTTCACTTGAGATTTCTCTCCTTTCCCTCTCCTTTTATCCCTCTCCCAGCTCTCTCTCTCAAATAAGTAAATAAATCTTTAAAACAAACAAAAAAATGAATACAATTTTTATTATGATAGCTGAGGGCAACAATTCTCAACTAGGATTTCACAAAAGAATTAAGCCCTAATACTTTAAAAGCATCTATTATATAAAATGAAATAAACTTTTTTCTATTGATCTAAAATAGTATTGGCTATGTAACTTACTTAGAAGAATAGAGAAAATGGTCCAATAATATTCTTTAAATCTAATTCTCTTGCAGAACCCCAGATGAGAAAGACAAATTCTCAATTTTAGTCATCTTTTCTGATAATCAACTTTTTGTTTCAGTGATTTTTCTATTGTCTGCTCATCTTGTGTTTCATTGATTTCTATTATTTCTTTCCTTGTGTGCACTTTAGATATAGTTTCCTTTGCCTTTTCTATCTTCGTAAGGTGCAAACATGGATGGTTGATTTAAAACCATTTTTCTGGGGCATCTGGATGGCCCAGTCAGTTAAGCATCTACCTTCAGCTTGGGTCATGGTTCCCGGGATCCCTGCTCAGTGGGGAGTCTGCTTCTCCCTCTCCCTCTGCTGCTTCCCCTGCTTGTGCTCTTTCTCTAATAAAATCTTAAAAAACAAAAACAAACCATTCTTCCCTTTAAGATTTGCCATTATAATTTTCCATCTAAATATTCTACCTGCACCCCACAAACTTTGATACTTCATTTTTATTACCATCTAGTAAAATATTTCTTAATTACCTTTGTAATTCTTTTTATTTGGTGAATATATTATTAAGAAGTGTTTCTTATCCTAAATATTTGAGAATTGTGTCAGTATTTTATTACTGATTTCTAATTTAATACTTTATGGACAGCAAATATGCTCTATAAGATTTCAATAATGTTAAATTTATAAACAGTTTGACTGTCCAGCAAATAGTCTCCCTTGATAAATATCCCATGTACCCTTGAAAAGAAAGTGTCCTACAATTGTTGAATAGTGTGCTATAATTATCTATTAGGTCAAGTTGGCTGATAGCAGTGTTTAAATCTATATAGCTTTTAGTCTATTTGTCAAATCAGTTACTGAGAGCAGAAGTGTTAAAATGTCCAACTCTGATAATGGATATGTCTATTTTTGTTTTCAGTCCTATCACTTTTTGATTTATATGTTTTGAGGCTCTGTTACAGATGCATTCACATTTAAGACTGTTTTGTCTTCTTAATGAATAACAATTAATTCATTATTTATATCATTATGAAATCTTCCTCTTCATCTCTGGTAATACTCTTTTCCTTGAACTCTACTTTGCCTATCCTTGACACAATTACTGCATCTTTACTATTACCAATGTTTTTTTTCTCTTTTAACCCATCTATGTCTTCATGTTTAAAATGCATCTCACATAATTTATTAGAATGGCTGAAATAAAAAATAGTGACAACATTAAATGCTGGCAAAGATGCAGAAAAACTGGATCACTCATACATAGTGAGATTATAAAATGAAAAAGCCATTCTGGAAAAGAATTTGACTGTTTCTTATAAAACTAAATATGAAACTCCCATAGAACACAGCAGTTATACTGTTGGGCATTTATCCCAGGGAAATGAAAACTTATGTCCACACAAAACGCCATGTACACAAATGTTCACAGAAGACTTATTTGTAATAGCCAGAAAGGGGAGACAATCCAGAGGTCCTTCAATAGATGAACAAGGAAATAAACAGTGATACATCCAAATCATGGAATACTACTCAGTAATATAAGGAACAAATTATCAATACATGCAACAACTTGAATGTATCTCTAGGGAATTACGTTGAGTGAAAAAAAGCCAATCCCAAGAGACTGACAACTGCATAATTTCATTTATTACATTCTTGCAATGACAAAATCATAGGGAATAGATTAGTGGTTGCTCAGGGTCAGGGATGGGGGTGGGAGGTGGGTGTGGCCAAGAAAAAGAGCAACAAGTCTGCTAGTTTCAAGCTCTGTGTCATTTCTGGGTCTGTTGCTATTAACTCACTTTTCTCCTGGTTAAGTGCCACATTTTCCTACTCCATCACATGTCTTCAAACATATTATGTATACTCAACTATGGATTCAATGCTGTTACAGAAGTCTGAATTTTAAGACTAATTAATTTTGTTTTGCTCTGGCAGGCACTTAATTTATTGACAGATCAGCTTTATCATATCAAGGGTTGGTTTTAAGCTTTTTTTGACTCTAGAGTAGCCCTTCTAGAGCTAGAGTAACCTTACTCTTAAGATATTTTCTGGGGTCTCAATCAAATGTCCAGGGTGTTTATGAGGTCCCTCCATTTTGGATGGTTGTAACTCCATCTTCCTCTCCTGTACAACCTCCAAGATTTTGTTCCATTCACAGTTATCCAATAGCTGTTCTTGGACTAATCTTACTGAATCTTGATCTATGCGTACACAGCTTTCTAGTCACCCAAAATTTCCAGAGGACCCTGATGCAGATTTCTGAAGCCATCTTATGTGTGCCTCTGCCTGCTCCTTAGTAGCCTGACCTGGAACTTCCTGCAACATCAGCAGCCCCAAACTCTATTCTCTCCTGCCTCCACCCAGTGAAACCACTACCTGAAAAAGAAACACACTTAAAAAAAAAAGAAAATTAGGGCGCCTGGCTGGCTCAGTGGGTTAAAGCCGCTGCCTTCAGCTCAGGTCATGATCCCAGGGTCCTAGGATCGAGGCCCACATCGGGCTCTCTGCTCAGCAGGGAGCCTGCTTCCTCCTCTCTCCTCTCTCTCTGCCTGCCTCTCCCCTACTTGTAATCTCTCTCTCTGTGTCAAATGAATAAATAAAATCTTAACAAAAAAAAAAGAAAAGAAAAGAAAATTAGCCTCAACATGTTTTCAGTTGGGCTTCACTTACTTGTGCTGAAGTTTGAATGGTGGTCTCAGGCAGAAAGCTGTAGTGAAATATGGTGTTTTCCTGACCTCAAGCATCACAGCCCCGTGCTCTCTGTTGTCCAACGTGAGAAAACAGTTTATTCATACACTTTGCCCAGGTTTCTAGCTCTTCAGAGCAGAAAGGTTCATGACCATTTTCCACAATGGCTGCTGCTGCCTCTATACTTTAAGATGATGTTTTATTTCATTCTCATAATAAATCCATGAAATAAATACTCTTAGCCAGTTCCTAGCTAAGAAGGAGGAGCTAACTTAGGTAAGTTAAACACTTTGTTATTCTTTAAGCCCTTGAAGGGTAAAAGCTAATTTTATTTGCTCTGTTCTTCTTCGCACTTTACTCGGTCCTTTGTATACAACAGATGCTCAACAAATAAACTAACATTTTGGTGGGTGCTATTTCCAACATTACACACATGAAAAACCTGTATCTCAAATTGGGGAAAGAGGAAGAAACAGAGCTTGGATTTGCAAACTACCCATCACAGGCCCCAAGCGACCCACATGTCTTTTTTAAATAAAGTTTTATTGGAACACAGCCATACTCATTCTTCTACATATTGTCTCTGGCTGCTTTCATGCTATGATGACTAACTTGAGTAGTTAGGCCTGCAAAGCCTAAAATATTTACTATCTGGTCTTGGGCAGAAGTTTGCCAGCCCCTGATTTAGTGTATCTTATATGCCAGGCAATCTGCTCAGCACTGTTACATACTTTTCACCTCATTAAATTTCCCAGCCGTGTTGTGAAATAATAAATAATGCCATTATCCAGATGTGGACTCTGAGACCCAGAAAGGTAACCTGTCCCAGGTTTTATGGCTCTTGAGTGGCAGAGCACACAACTGAATTCTGATTTGTCAGACTCTGACACCTATGCCTTTTTTTTTTTTAACTTCTAACAGTCAGAGAACCTTGACAAGAAATGGAAGATGCCAAATGGGAGGGCCCTTTTTGTGATTTGCATATCATCACATATGGGCAAGTGGGACTAAAGCTAAAGTAAGCTGAAGAGCTGGCTTTATATCCTATAATAAAAATAGTTAATAGCATTACTATAAGAAGTGTTTTATGTTAACCCCTGTACTGATTAAGAATTATGTACATGTGGGGTATGTGATACATATGTGTGTTGTGTGTGTGTGTATATATATATGTATCACACAAATATATAGGTATATATATGTAAAAGATATATGTGTATGCATATATATAATTTGGTTTTAATTTTCATATTCTATGAGGATGCCATTTTAGGAACAGAAAGAAATGCTGAGTAGGTTTATATTACAACATGGTAACTAGTAAATCAAGAATTCAACTTGGTTTTCCTAACTCACTAGTGCTCTGGTGTATACCTGCTTTCCATTCTTTCTCAACTCTCCCCTAGTTTTTCATGACCTCAAACACCATCCCAGGGCATGAGAAAGGAGAATGTCTCACAGGTCCTCTCTGGTCACACCAAGTACCAAGGGCCCACTTGTCAACAGCTCTTCTGGGTTTCCTTGGCAATCTACCAGCCCTCATTCCCAGCCCTGTCAAGATGTGATGCAGTTTCCCCTCCCCCCTCTTTTAAGTGCTTTAAGCTCTGAGCCATCATCATTTAATTTTAGATTATCTTCTGAATTCCTACGTGGGCCGAGAACGAGAGTAGTCTGGGGAAAAATGGTAGTGACAATAATGAGAAGGGAAGCATTTGTGAAAATCTTTTTCTTCTTTTCAAGAAGAGCTGTAATAGTGTTTTGTATCAACATGACTCCTGCCTTCAGCTGTAACAAAGTTAGAGAAAATGTTGGTGCTATAAATTGAGAGTTCAGGAGGTAACTCTATTGACCCAGTCTTTTCAATGGGATTGGTATTATAGGTTTCCCGCATAGAAACCAGTGCAGAAATATTTCTAAAGTAATTTCATCTTTGCCAGTAGCCCTTTCCTCCCTCCTTATGCTTCTTCTCCTTCCCAAGGTGTTCCTAAGTTCCTCAGTCTCCTGGAGTCTTCTGTTCATGCTTCCCTTCCAAACCTCCGCAACTTCCTGTGGTGCCTGAGATCAAATCACTCAGGGGGCAGAGGTAGGGACATAACTTACCATTTGCCAAATTGGGTTTTCTTATAACTGGTTCAAAAGAGAGCTCTTTCATAATAGACCAATAAATGTTATACAGACACAGAGAATGTCAAATCTACAGGACAACTAAGAGTCTGATAAAATAGAAGATGCCATGTCTACAGACCATTTTCTTGGAGGAGTTTTGTTCATGGAAAGATAAAGGGATACAGGTCACAGTTACCCTCATGGGTGCTCCCAGAAGGTTGTTGTTATTTTTAGAGATGCTCCAAAGGTAAGAAATGGCAGGGAGCAAACGTGTAAAACCTGAATGCAAATATGACATCTTCTATAGCCAGCCAGAAAACTCAGGGTGCTTTAGGATTGTGCAGTCATCTCTCCAATAATAGACACCACACTATATTCTATCCCAAAGGGAACGGGATTGGGACTGACAGCCAAGGGGAGACCAAGGAGTTGAAAAATCGCAGCAAGGAGAAGTGAACCACTAAGTGGGACAACAGCCCCACAGGGGCTAGGAAGCCGGCCACCATTTCAACCACATCTTCACAAAAGTTTTTAATTGAGTCTATTGAGAATTTTCTTTTTTCCTTGTGGGGATACATCCTTGACTTTCTAATAGCAGTTAACAAGAACAACTGGGTTCACTTTAGAACAGCTGGAACACACCAGTTCCATAAAGCGAGAGCTAACTCTCCTTCCAATTTAAGTCATCATGTAGAACCGTGCCCTTTGGATTATGCCTATCCTGAATCAGCTCACTTTCTTCCAGCTTGCCCATTTCCATAAATGCCATCTTTCCTGTCATCCAAACCGTAATTTTGCTTCCCCTTTGTCCTTCATTTCCCAAAACGCAGCCCGTAGGTGGATGCTGGTCTTACTGACAGCATCGGGAGCTGATCAGAGTTACCTAGAGAAGCAGCAGCTGTCAAAGATGATTCCAGCGTGATCAGTTAATGGTCACTTGACCTCCATTTCTCTGCTTCCTGCCTGAAACACCTGTGAAAGAGGTAGGAAAAAAGATTAAATGAGTACACCGTGCTCTTCTTCACTGCAGGTTACCTGGCTTAGGGTTAGTTCTGAGCTAGACAAAAGGAAAGAAATGAGATCGGAATCTGAGACTTACATAGTCTGGGCTTTGTCCTAAAAAGGCCTAAAATGGAATGCAATGGAATCCTCTTAAAATGTTAATAGAGGACAACAATGGAGCAAATTGGCAGAGCGTGTTTAAGATGCTGACTGAAAAACAAGAAGGCCTTCCCAGGCTTGTACTCCACTGAATTCAGACTTATAAACAGATTATACCGTTTTTGTAATTTAATTTACACAGCCAAGACCCAGGCCAAGGCTGGTGAAGAAAACATCTTTGGAATCACATAAGTCCAGTTCCGAAACTCTCTCACTTAATACCTGGGTGAAGTGGATTACTGCACATCTCTGCACATCTCTCTTCCTCTCTCTCTCTGTTTTTTTTTTAAAGATTTTATTCATTTATTCGTCAGAGGAGAGAGAGAGAGAGAGAGAGAGAGAGAGAGAGGGAGAACAAGCAGGAGAAGAGCATCAGGCAGAGGGAGAAGCAGGCTCCTTACGGGGCTCGATCCCAGGACCCAGGGATCATGACCTGAGCCAAAGGCAGCCGCTTAACTGAGCCACCCTGGTGCCCCGGATTACTGCATATCTCTTGACTATGCTTTTGCATCTATAAAATTACTACAGCATCCACCTTCTGCACAATCAACCTGAGGATGACTTGGGATAACGCATGGTCAGTGACTAGCACAATACTGGACAAAATAAGCCTTCAACAAATCATTCTATTGTTATCACATTTGATTACCTATAATGTCTGTTTCTTTCATTTCCATCAATTCAAATGCTATGCCTCTTCTTCAAGTCCCACCTCTTTATGAATCCATCCCTAACTATATTTGAGAGTTTTGTTCAAGTATTTGAAAGTGACTGTCAGGAGGGGGGAAAAAAAAAAGGTGGACATTCTGGATAGCTCTCACAGGGCAATTTCATACAGAAATAAAAAGAAACAGATTTCAGTATCTGAAATAGGTTTCCAACAATTTAAGCTAATCAATAACAGATTAGAAACAGAGAACTCAATCTCCCCAAATAGGGATACTGCTGAATGCTGCCACCTAATAGTATATATAAGCTTTGGTAGCTGATCGATGGAGGTTTAAATCCCGAGTCCACTTCCTGGCCAGCAAGACCCTGGCCAAGTTGTGTAACATCTCTGAGTGTGTTCCTTCATTGTGAAAACTGGTCTTAGTAATACCGATGGTGTCAAAGATTAAGTGTTCTAAGAATCTCCACCACCAAAACTAAACACCACTGTGGCCTCCCTGGGGACCGAGGTAGCAAAGATAAGGACTGAGAGCTGCTGGACTCATAAAGCCTTAGGAAGGTGGGAGGAATCACAGTGTCTGCCAGGACCACAGAAGA
The DNA here is from genome assembly GCA_002007465.1 of Ailurus styani. Lineage (NCBI taxonomy): Eukaryota > Metazoa > Chordata > Mammalia > Carnivora > Ailuridae > Ailurus > Ailurus styani. The sequence continues at coordinate 873,819 of LNAC01000444.1, read as the reverse complement.
TGGCAATACAATGGCCAAAGCCCAGACCAAGAAACGGTATTTTGACACCTTTTAAAGACAAAAATCGGGGGCACCTGGGTGGCTCAGTCTTTAAGTGTCTGCCTTCAGCTCAGGTCATGATCCCAAGGTCCTGGGATGGAGCCCCGAGTCGGGCTCCCTGCTCTGCGGGAAAGCCTGCTTCTCCCTCTCGCACTCCCCCTGCTGGTGTTCCCTCTCTCGCTGTGTGTCTCTGTCAAATAAATAAATAAAATCTTAAAAATAAATAAATAAAGACAAAAATCTCTTCTCATGCTTGCAAAGATTTCATGATATCCTCAAATAGGAGCCCCCACAATAATATCCCACTATCCAATGGCTGGAGAACAGGGATACTTTTCAGGAAGAAGGAGATGACATTACGCAAATGGGAGTTTGCTTCTTTTCCAGATGTTCTAGATGTTATGAAAAGTTCTGGGTAGATTCGGGTGCTGTGTACCAGTTATTTGAAATAATAGTGTTCTCTGCAACTTCTCTTATCGATAAGTCAAAGTTATAACTAATTTTACCAAAATCTGACATCTTTTTCCACCTTTACTGTGATATAATTGACATCCAGCATTGTGTAAGTTTGAGGTGTACGATGTGTTGATCTGATACGCTTCTATATTGCAAAATAACTACCCCTGTAGCATTCGCTAACACCTGCATCACATCACCTAATTATCATTTCTTTTTTGCGGTGAGAATATTTAAGAACTACTATTTTAGCAACTTTCAAGTAAATAATAGACTATTATTACCTATAATCACTGCACTGTACCTTAGATCCCAGAACTTATTCACCTTATAACTGGAAGCTTGTGATTTTGGACAAACATCTCCTCTTTCCCCCACCCCAGCCCCTGGTAACTACTATTCTAGTGTCTGTTTCTATAAGTTCAGCTTTTCTTAGGTTCCACATGTAAGTGATATCACACAGTATTTGTCTTTACCTCTCTGAGTTATTTCATTTAGCATCAATGCCTTGAGGGTCCATCCATGTTCTCACAAATGGCAGAATGTACTTCTTTCTCATGGCTAAATAGTATTTCCATATATTGGGCTGTTTCCCTATTTTGGCTACTGTGAATAATGCTGCAGTGAACTTGGAGTGCAGGTATCTCTTCTAAATCCTGTTTTCATTTCCGTTGGATATATGCCCAGAAATGGAATTGCCGGATAATTTCTTGATAACTGTCTCCACGGTTTTCCACAGTGGCCACACCAATTTACATCCCCGCCAACCGTGCACAAGGCCTTGTTTGTCTCCACATTCTCCCCAGTATTTGTTATTTCTTCACTAACTGATCACAGCCATTTTAACACGTATGAGGTGATTCCTTATTTGTTATAGTCTATGGTATTTTGCAATAGCAGCACAAACAGGTTAAGGCAGTCCTCCTGGGACTCTTCAGTAAGATGACTTATATTTCTTATGTGGACACCTATGATCGTGTGATGGTCCTCAGCATTGGGAGTCCCTTACCTTGGCAGTGGCCCGGTCACTGACTGATGGAAAAACCAAGCTCAAGTTTTCTTTCTGTGCTTGTGTTTCTATGAATTATTTAACTGAGCTTTGTCCCTCCCTTTATTTAATTGCACTCACAGAGAAGTGCGGACTGTTGGCATTAAGAACCCTCTAGAAGACAAAGCAGTTGATTATTCTTATCATCGAAGTAGGCTCTCACATGGGTACGATAAGAAGCACTGCACAGAAATAGCTTGTTGGCAGAATTACACTCTGAAAGGGGAATATCTTCAATCCATCCTTGACTCTCTAGAGCAGAAAGGCAACCACGTACAATGCCGAGGAGTGGGGAAAATGTTGAACTGAAGGCAGAAGGATCTCACGTGAAATTGTGAGTGGCCTTCGATGACGCCTGTCAAAGGAAAGCTTCACAGTGATTTGCTTTCCTTTCCAATGATGGGACACTATCCCCAGGAAAGCCCTGTCCTCTTCCTGGCTTGACAATTAACTGATGGTCTGAATGAGCACAATCTCATTACCTACTTGCCTTTGCAAGTGGGGTTCCTCTGCCAGGAAGGCCTCCTCCCCAAGTTGGCCTCCACTCCACCCCATTCTTCTGGGGAATTCCTCCATGGCCTTTCATAACTAAACAATAATGCTAGCAAGCACTTACACAGTGCTTATTATGCACCTGGCTTACTATGTAGGGTGGAGGGTGGGGTAGTGGGAGGAGTTGCTTCAGATGCGAGCAATAAGGAGTTGCACAGTCGACAAAGATTTTAAAAACAATGATAAAGCCAAAAAACGAGTCTGCTTTTTCTGACTACCATATGTTGGCAATTCTAAGCAATGTCAGTAATAAAACGCTCCTATCCGGTGGGGTGGACTTTTCCCGCTGAGCTCCCCTTCCTCCTTGGTACACACGCTCTGTGCCCAGCACCTTCCAAAACATTTACACACACACACACACACACACACACACACACACACACACACACACACTCTCCCATAACTGAACCCCAATTTGACAGCTGAGAGAACTGAAGCACGGAGAGATTGTGTGACCAACCTAAAGTCCTCTAGCTTGGTTGCGCTGCCTAGCAGGTAAGTGATGGGCCCAAGGTTTCAATCCAGACGGTATTAGAGCAGTTCACCTACCTCACTACCAAACATACGCCTCTCGGAATATCTAGTACACATATAAATACACCTCTAGGATAGCACCCAGATCTACCTAGGATCTCACAGCTCCCTCCATGTGTTCCTCAACATCTGTTTATACTTTGCATTACAGCACTCACTGGGCTGCAGGGCAAAGGCCACCAGACCCCCGAGCCTAGCACAAGGGCTGGCTCATAATAGATGCCACATGAATAAATGGATGAAAGCAGTCTTTGATCCCAGAGCTAGAAGAATTTATGTATATTATGTGTATACTACGGAAGATTGGTGGAAACCTCTGGATCTTGATTTGGAATTCAAGAACAACCTTCAATTCTAACTCTGTTATTAATTCTCTCTGAGATCTAGAATCAGGTATTTAGTAGATCTAGATATTTGTTTTTTAGTCTGTAAAATAAAGGATGCAATATCATACCAGTGATAGTCAATACATGTTCAATTTGCTTTCTTCAAACTAAATTCAAAAGAGTTTCTTTTTCCTTCCCACTGGTAACAAGCATTTTTGTAGAAAAAACTTTTTTTTTTTTTTAAGATTTTATTTCTTTATTTGACACAGAGAGAGAGAGATCACAAGTAGGCAGAGAGGCAGAGAAAGAGGAGGAAGCAGGCTCCCTGCCGAGCAGAGAGCCCGATGCGGGCCTCGATCCCAGGACCCTGAGATCATGACCTGAGCCGAAAGCAGAGGCTTTAACCCACTGAGCCACCCAGGCGCCCGAAAAAACTTTTTATTTAAGTGCAACATATTACAGAAAGCACACAACTTAGAAGTATACAGCTTAATAAATTAGCACAAGGAAAACACACCCAAGGGAAACCATCCAGATCAAGAAACAGAACATTACCAGCCCCCAGTACTCTCACCTGAGTCAAACGTGAAGATCCCCTGACTTCTAACATCACAGCTCAACTTTCTAATAAATGAAAAAAAATTTGTATAAATTCTTTTGTGTAAGTCGTCTTTCCCTCAACATTCTATTTGTGAGCTTCATCCATGCTATTGTATATAACTATAGTGGATTCATTTTCCTTGCTGTATAGTACTCTGCCATGTAAACACCATGTACAACTCACTTAACCATTCTACTACTCATGAATATTTTGGATAAATACAAAGAAAGCCATACCTAATGAATCATAATAAAACTCTTGAGGAGATCAAAGGTATCTATTAAAAATTATTCATTTAGGGTGCTTGGGTGTCTCTGCCTTCTGCTCAGGTCGTGATCCTGGGGTCCTGGGATTGAGTCCCCCATTGGGCTCCCTGCTCAGAGGGGAGCCTGCTTCTCCCTCTGCCTCTGCCTCCCTCTCTCTCTCACTCTGTCTTTCATGAATGAATAAATAAAATCTTTAAAAAAATAAAAATTATCCATTTATTTATTTTTCTAAGAATTCTCTTCCCCCTTTCTGGGAACTATTCTTTTTTCCTGACTTGAGCTTATGAACGTCCAGATGTAATTTCTGAGGAATGTTGAAGGTGGTAAGTTTAGTCAGCATAAAAGAAGAACAACTATCAGAATCGGAAACAGTGCTATACGAATAGCGCAGTGCTCTGGACGCCTGCTCGGCATGTTCTTCAGTGTGGTCCTTTCCTCCAATCTAAAAAGTCCTCTCCCTTGACTCTGTACTCCCTGAGCCTTGGTCCCAGAGAACTGCTAGTGAGAGAGGTAAACCTGTATTCTGGCTTCAAGTACATGTGCCTGGAACATAGAAGGAACTCAACAAATAATTATTTTGTAATTGGTACTCAAATTCGGTACTCACCACTTAGCTTCGAGTTCTTTCCTCATGTTTGGTGATAATATGTCTACCAATGGCTACTTCAAAATCTCTTGATTCTTCTGAGATCTGCATTCTTACTTGATAAATAACTCCCCATTCTATTTTTAATGAGCAACTCCAAAGATTCCCTTCTTTATCCTAACACCTTAATTTATTTTTTTAAGGATTTATTTATTTATTTATTTGAGGGGGTAGGGGCAGGAGAGAGAGACTCTCAAAGACTCCCAATGTAGGGCTCTATCCCACGACCCTGAGATCATGACCTGAGCTGAAATAAAAAGTTAGGACGCTTAACCTGCTGAGCCACCCAGGTGCCCCTTTAACACTGTCGTTAAAAAAAAAAATTATTTCAACCTTCATTTTTACTAACCCTCTTGTCCTTTCCAGCTCAAAGGAATCTGTGTCCTCTTTTTTTCTCTAAAGCTAAATCCCAGCTGAGAGATATGGTCATTATATTTATTTCCTCTCCCTGGCATCTTCAAACTACCGCTCCCCATAGACTTCAACCCAACCTGTGTGTTTCTCCTTCACCTTGAAAGAAAATCTCAGTATGATTTTGGTGTCAGCTCTAGCTACCATCTTATTACTTACTCCTCCTTTACCAACATATTTCTTGAAAAGAAGCTCAAGCATATATTGATCACCTGTCTTGAAATTTTGAAATGCCTCTACCCACTTCTAAAGCAAGTCATGTTCTACCTCCTTGCTTGATTTCTGCCTCCACTTCTGCCTTTGCTTCTTCTTCCTGTCCCCTAACTCTGAATTCTGAGCATTTCTGAAAATCCAGCCCGGGTATGAAGTTCTTTCTGGTGCTACAAATGTTCTGTCTGCTTCTTGGATAATGTCCGTACAAATGATACCCCAATCTCTACCTTCCACCTTGTTCTCTCATTCCAGTCCCTGCTGTGTTGTCTCTGATTCCTGCTGAACTTTCCTACTTGGCTGTTCCATTTTCCTCCCTCAAATGAACACTGGCCAAACTGAATTCGTCCTTTTCCATCCATCCACACTGGGCTCAGCATGCTAAATTCCTCTCCTTCATCAATAACACCAACATTTCCCCACTTAGGCAGGCTTGAAATCTCCATCATCACTGACATTCCTATCTTTCATTACACACAGTAATCAGTCACTATGACTCAGGGAGATTGTTCTTTGAAAAGACTCAAGCAGCCATGCCTTTTGTTTTTTCCTATTCCCACACTCATCCATGATTTATATTAGCTGATGCTATTAGAAAGCTCAAGAAAAACGTGGCATTTTCCTTTTCTCGTGTTTTCCCTTCTTGATGGGCCTATAAATTTTTCTCTCTCTGATATTTTTAGCTCTCAGCTATTTTCAGAACCAATATTAGTGATCAACATGAATTCTAGGAATGAGCAAGTCTTCCACAGCTAACTCCCCCAGATCTGCTCAAGTCCCTTAGGCTCTTAATAAGCCTCATTTAGGAGATTCTTCCAAAGTCAGAGAATATTCTCAAATCAAAGTTTCACAAAGTCATTACAAAATACCTTCAACCACTTGACAACACCCAGAACCATTCTCACCTAGAAAAGCAGAGATGATTCCCACACATGCTTACCTTGGTGGTCAGAAAAGCAGACCCCTTATTTCTCCATAATGGAAGGAGCACAGAAACTGTGTTTGCCACTCTGTAAATGTTGCCATGCCTAGCTCTAAACAAACACATCTCTTATGGTTCTGGAGACCTGAGGTCCCCTTGCACACACTGCCTTCTTGTGGGGTCTTCGCATAGCAAAGAGGCAGCTCTGGTATCTTCTTCCTTATAAGGGTACAATGCCATCACCAGGGCTCTCCACTCATGGCTATCTATATACTTGATTCCCTCCCCAAAGCCCCACCTTTAAGTACCATCACATGGGGTTTAGGGCTTCAGCATATGAATTTTGGGGAGACATAATCACTTAGACCACAGCAAGGATGCCCAAACCCAACTTGCTATCTCCTCAGCTCTCTCCCACTCCATCTGCATGTCCCAGTCTTCCTCCTCCTGCTCCTCTGACCTCCTGTGACCACCGACCAGGGCCCAAGCCACATACCCACGAGTCCACGTACATGTCACCTTCTTGTCTGAGCCCAGCCATCACTAGGACCTTGAAACCATAAATCTGTCATTTGCATCCACTGCTCTCAAGTACACTGCTATTGCCCTGCATTCAACTGACTTTAGTTCTCAACAGCCTTCTTCCACATCCCTCTGTGTCTACACTTGCTCCAGGCCCGTTGGGCTCTACAAAACCTCCAGCGGAAACTTCCAAACTGGCAAAAAACAGTCATGACACTTCCCCAGTAAAATCTACCTATCTTAGGGTGCCTGGGGGCTCAGTTGGTTAAGCGTCTGCCTTTGCCTCAGGTCACGATCCCACAGTCCTGGGATCGAGTCCCACACTGGGCTTCCTGTTAGTGGGGAGCCAGCTTCTACCTCTCCTTCTTACTCTCCCTCTGTGCTCTCCCTTTCTCTCTCAAATAAAAATCTTAAACAACAACAACAACAACAAAAATCTACCTTTCTTTCAAGACATTTCTTTCTCCTCTCTCTACTCTCAATTCCTTCCATCTCCAAGTCCGAGTTTATGTTCTTGCTGCACAGAATCACTGCAGGTCACCAAATGTCCCACATCCCCTCCAACCTCTGTGGGTTAGGCTCATGCTCCTTCCTCTGCTTGATATTCCTCCAACAGTGTGTCTATCCAGAAATCTCCAACTGACTCTAGAAAACCCAGTTCAAACACTTCTGCCTTTCAGGCATCTTCCCTGACCTCTGCAAGCTGGCCTAGAGGTTCTATCTTCCACACTTTAATGGCATCACACACAGCTCCTAAAAGCAGTATTCTCACTATTGCATAATAGTTTGTTTGCAGGAATATCCTCTAGCACCTAGACTGGATACTGCACACCATGGCAATAATAACAATATAGGGTGCCTGGGTGGCTCAGTGGGTTAAAGCCTCTGCCTTCGGCTCAGGTCATGATCTCAGGGTCCTGGGATCGAGGCCCGCATCGGGCTCCCTGCTCAGCGGGGAGCCTGCTTCCCCCTCTCTCTCTCTGCCTGCCTCTCTGCCTCCTTGTGATCTCTCTCCCTCTGTGAAATGAATAAATAAAAAATTTAAATAATAATAATAATAAAATAATAATGATAATAATATCAACAATAATGTTATAACATATTATGTTACATATATACTATATTAACATTATATATGTATTACATTAATGATAATATATTATTAAAGTTTTTTCCCTTGTTTCTAAAAACTGTTATCAATGTTAAATCTTTGATAGAATTCAGGTCCTTTTGCTAAGCCATTTATTAGTACGAACCATGTAAAACTGCTATTTTGTTGGCCCAAATGGTCATATATTAATGATTTCATGTAGTTCCACTTAAAACATTCATTTTTCTCATTTCATCTTCACAACTCCCCTAAGAGGTAGATATGTTATATGTTTGTTACCCTCATTGTATGGGTAAGAAAACTGAGGCTCAGAGGTTTTATGTAACTTTGCCTAAGGTCATAGGATCAAGAGAGTGAAGGAGCCAAGACTCTAATCCAGAACTGCCTGGTCTTGCCCATGATGATATCCTGACTCCCAGAACTATTTAATTGTGTAATCAACTGATGAAGCAGTGACATGAGGCCCTGGAGATATGACGACGGCTGGCTACATAAAGATGTCTGTGTTCAGCAAATCCAGAGCGGACAAATCCTGATGTTTCTGTGGCAGCTGAAATAGGTTTCTCTACAGGAAGCAAAGGATGGTAAATACTGAAATGAGTTAATAAGGAAGGCTACAGAATCTCCTTCAAGGGAAGGATTTCTTCCCCCAGTGGAGGATAGATTCTCATCTGTCTGAGATGGTTTAAATATAATCCTTTGTGAAGGTCAATAAATTGGGCTCACAGAGTCCTTTTCAGGCTCCTTATGATACTCAGACACACCGGCTTAATGTGGCTCAGCACATGGCCTGAGAACGGGAGGGTGCTGATCCCCCAGCCAGGAACAATCTCTCTGCCTTTAACTCCCTCAGCCCTCTGACTCAGCCTTCTTTGGGACATATGTAGTGACTTTCTGTATGTCGTTCTGCTTCCTTCGAGAGGAAAATGTATCAAGAGCATGAAATGTGAGTGCTTCATTTTGGTATCTTCAAACATTTAAGATTTTTGATTAAATGGAACTTCTTTCCTCTTCTGAAAGAATCCTGTAGTATCAACTGAAAAGAAGTCCCTGATTTTTGTCTAAAATCAGTTTTCTTAAGTGTGCTTTTGGTCCAATCATTACCAGATATAATATAATTGTTTCTCTTTCCCTCAGTATCATTTTAAAATATGGTCATTTGGATGTTCCCTCAAGGTAAAAAGTCTGGAAGATAAGCCAGCATTTCAGTCAATAAGAAAGGGATCTAACTAGATCATGAATAGAAAATAACACATCCACACATCCAAGCAAGTGTTCAGCAATTCCTAGTTAGAGTCACTACCACCCCAAAATAACACTAATGGAAAAGTTTTTTTTCATAATTGTCACTCCGCAGAAGCATGACTTTCCACAACGATAATGAGTAAGTGCAATAAAACATTGCTCTAGACCTTTATCCTCAACAAAAATAACAATAACTATTTGTATAGAACATTAAAGTAAAAAAAAAGTACCAAATGATCCTAGCTCATTTGAACCATATAACAATCCTTACCATTTATGTCACTACTTTAGAAGATATTTACAGGAAACTTGGATTGGAGAGATGAAGCAAATTGCTGTGAGTCACAAAGCCAAGAATAGCAAAGTCTAGACTAGAACCCAGGCGTTTTCCTCATTCCAAATCTCATGATCTCTACTGCATCTTTCTGTCCACATGGCCAATCTTTAAAAAAAAAAAAAAAAAAAAAAAAAAAAAAAAAAAAAGCATTTCTCACTCAGCAGTATAGAAAATCAAGAGCCAAAGAAAAATGGCCAATTTGTGAAAAGAGGCACATTTTCTTAATTTTGGTAATTAAGCCTGAATATTAATTCCTCGCACTTATAAAAAATACCAATACTAACATTTATTGAGCATTGACATTTTGGTACTGTACTAAGTGCCTTGTGTGGATTACAAGGAGTCATGCTTACAAGGAATCTAGAAGGTTAGCCCTCTTCTGATTTGACTAACGTAGAAACTCTAGTTTAAGCTACAAAAACTTAGCTTTCCCAAGGTCACATGGTTGGTAAAGTTAAGTGGCACATCAGCTGAACCCAGAACCTAGGCTCTTCACTACCATGCTAACCTGCTATGGTAGTGGTTCTCAAAGCTTGGTCCCAGACAGGCAGCATGGGCACTCCTGGGAACTTTTTAGAAAAACAAATTCTCTGGCCATACCAGACCTACTCTGGAAGTGGGATCCAGGAATCCATGTTTTAACAAGCCCTCTAGGTGCTCCTAAGGCCACTAAAATCTAAGAACCACTGTGCTAGACTGCAACAAGAATAAGTGGTAACCATTTGCAAAGAGTCAGTATATGCTCCATGCTATTAGGGAATACAAAAAGTTAAGTGAGAGAAGTTGAAAACAACTAATAAGGTTGTTGAAAATGAAAGTCTTCAGGGAATAATAAAGCCAAAAAGGGAAGAAATAACCTTAACTAGTACACAGAGAAACTGAAAACAGCAATGATGAGCAATTAATCAGGCAATATGTTACACTGTAATCAAGGATCAGAAAATTCCGGAAGGACTAAATGATACAGAGTTTATTACTGCATGGTAAATGATCATTAATAAAATGTGGCTGCTAAAAGAACTAAAGAGATGAATAATCACATAAGGAAATGTCAGCTATAGAAAGAATAACTTGTGGTCTTAATCACTTGGAAAAATTACAGGTATGGACACAGAATCAAAATAAAAGAATGAGATTAGCAGTGCTATTAGAACCTAGCACAAACTTGATAGCTCTTTTTATATGAAATCAAGATAGTTACAAAGGCACCATGCACTTTGACCTGGCTAACATTTCAACTGCTAAAATAATGTATTTACATAATTGTAGTAGCACATCGCATTAATCCCTATCTGTAGTAACAAGAATTTACTTTGTTCGGAATTGCTAAAATGCAGAGATGACTTGACTTGGAAGTGATCTGGTTATACCTAGGGTTTTATCCGGCTGATGACCTCTGATGATCTGTAACTTTCATAAAGGATTAACTCTGCACATGAGTGCTTCCAAAGACAGGACCAAGAGCAGCTTCCTAGGGCTTGTCATTCCAGTATCCTTCATTGTATCTCTTGAGAGGACTACTTTTTCAAAGTGCCATGTAGAGGAACTGAAAAGTAATATCAAGAACAAGAATACCCACAAGTAAGTAAAAAAGAAAAAGGGTTCCAACAAAGACACCAAAAGTCATTAGACAACAAAACTGTGGGTTATTCATTTCACTTGATGGCTACTGATTTGAGGTCTCTCTTTTTTAAATCTCTATCAGTTGTTTAAAAGGAAACAGCAGATCAAAGAAGATGCATTAACTGAAGTTGTCAAAGGAAATATTAAAATCGTCTAACTGGACTTTATGAGAAGATGTCATAATTTCCATGGAGGAAAAGGTCTGCTCTTCTCTAACTTACTGTTTTGTTGCAATTTTCCATTTTCCTATCAAGAAAAATTAGCTGAAGTAGCTAAAATGTATTCACTACTTACGATGTGCCAGTAATCATTCTCAACTTGACACATACATATTCTCCTGTAATTTTCATAGCAACTCTATGATGTATGTTTTCTTGTTGCCCATTTGACATTCTATACATAAAGATAAAGGCTGAGAGTTAAAGTTATTTTCCAAAGATAGCCCCAAATAATTCAGATCCTCCATCTACACACAAGCTACAATGCCCATAAAGAAGTAGAGTTTACACTCCCTCCCCCCTTGACTCTATGCTGGGTCTAAGACTGATTTGCCCAATAAAATGCAAACAAAGAAATATTATGAGCCTTCCAAACCATGGATTAATTGGGACTGGCAGCTTCTACCTCGTGAAATCCAGCCACCATGTTGTGAGGAAGCCGAAGTAACCACATGAGATGCTCATGTGGGAACAATCAAGACAACTGGTTAACAGTTTCCGTTGAGCTCCCAGCAAACAGTCAGCATCAACTTGCTAGTTATATGAGTGAGCCATCTTGGAAGTATATTCTCCAGAAGTGAGTCAAAACACTCCAGCTAAAGACACATGGAACAGAGATAAGCTGTCCCCACCAAGCCCTACTCAAATTGCAAAATCGTTGTTGTTTTAAGCTACTAAGTTTTGAGACAGCTTACTACACAGCAATAGATAACTGAAATACTGAACTACCCCAGGTTACACAGTGGGACAGTCCAACATTAGGTAGGCCATACCTTTCACTCTTAAATAAATTAAGAAGCTGCAAATTAGGATGTGCAATGAAAGCTTTCCAAAGAGGGACAGGGTGAGTGAATGATGTGTTTACATGGGCACTTTATTCAACAAATAGTCACTGAGAACCTATGAAGTCTCAGGTACTGAGACCAGGTGCTATAGATACAAAGGTGAATAGTCAAGAGTTCTGAGCTGAAGCTCCCTGCAAAGCCACTAAGACAAATTACAATACCAGACAACATGATCACACAGATGCAAAATAATAGGTAGATACTTGGGATTACTTGGTGACACGAGTTAATACCCTTGACTTTCACATCCAACCAAAGGCAAGGAATCACAGGGCAAGATTTGGAATGAGCTTGGAGTTGGGGCAAAGGCAAAGTAAACTTGCATGATAGATCAACAACAATAACACAAAATGTGTGTGTGTGTGTGTGTGTGTGTGTGTGTGTGTGTGTACATGAAAGGAAGGCAAAATATGATAATGAGTATTAGAAGAAGGAAAATTTCAGTCATTCAAATTTGCCTTTGTGAGCGCCACCCCCCCCCCACCCCGCACACACAGGACTCCTTTGGCAAGGTCGTGCAAATATTGTGACCAAACTGAATGTCAGAGAGTTCTTTAAAAACAGTTACAGGACCTCTAGTTCTAAGATGGAGTAGCCCCAGTTCTCCCTTTTACCCAGGCAGAGGTCCTCTCTCTCACAGGTAAGAATTCATGAACTAACAGCACAAACAAGCGGAAAGACTGAGAGGTGGAAGACGGACTGCCTGGGAATCTCAGGACTTGAGGAACCACATGGCACCCCCACTCCCCCATACATGCCCGATATGGTGCTGCAGAAGAAGCCTCTAACTAGAAACCACCAATACGCACAGACCAAAACAAACAAACAAACAAACAAACAAACAAAAAAAACCCAGAAAAAAACAAAAAAGAAAACAAAACAAACAACCCCCACCCACACACACACCCCAAAAAACTATAAGAAAAGCCTGTTCTCCCTAACCAAAAGACGAGGAAAACGGTAGCCTATCAGCAGAAAACCTCTTTGGCAATCCTGTCTTACTCGAGGAAATTGGAAAAGAAAAACCGTGTTACTCCCACCCCCATGGTTTTAGGAGGGCTGAGTAGGGAGCTGATCTTCCACCCCTACCCCACTCTCCTCTGCACATCAGTAACTGGGGGCACACAGATTCCCCCGCCAGGACAGTCAGTGATGTCCAGTGACCTACTAAGGCTCCCATCCCTACCAGGTAGTAAATCTAGTACCCCACCACCCCTGTGTCTGTGGAGCTCAGTGGGGAGCTGAACCTCTATGCCTACCTGGCATCCATGAGGCAGTAAGAGGAAGTGTGGGGTGGAGAGGTTGGCAGGGGTTAGTTAGCACTCAGCACTTATCCCCCCTTCCTTTCCCTTCCATTCCCTTGAAGTCAAAGATGCCCAGTGTCTGCCCCACTCTGCAGCAAAAGCAGGTGAGTCAGCCTGCTGCCCAACCCCCACGCCCTCTCACCCTGGCCTCCGGGCGTCAGCAGGGTACAATGTTACCATACCACAGAGAGGCAAAGGAGCCAGTACACCCTGATGCCCTGCCTTCTCCAGGAAGGTGTCAGTAGGACTAAATGGGGAGCTGAACTCCCACCCCACGCTCCTGCAAGGAAGCAGTGTGAGTCATCCTTCTACTTCTGGCACTGGCAGAGCCCATCAGGAAGCTAGACATATATACCCATCCACCCCTCAAGCTACATCTCAACAGGGAGACTACCTACCGGAAAAAAAAAATTAAATAGGATCCAAAGTCTCATTAAATAATATCCAAAATGTCCAGGGTACAATAAAAAACCATTCATCATACCAAGAACCAAGAAAATCACAACTTAAATGAGTAAAGACAATCGCCAGCCACCGACACTGAGAGTAATCGGATATTAGAATTATCTGACAAGAATTTTAAAGCAGCCTTCATAAAAATGCTTCAAGAAGCAATTACAAATTCTCTTGAGCCAAATGAAGAATGAAAAACAATTATTAACAACGTTATCTTTTACGTTATTAACTTTACATAACTGGCAATTATGGTTATGTCACCTTTCCCTCCTCAAGGTACACAAGTTGTTTGCTCTGTAATGACCAGGGTATCACATCCACCTGAGAGTATTTATAGTGCTGGCCCTCATTTTCCAAAGAACCTAAGAAATTGTTATGCAACTGAATCTTCTAACGGATCCATGGCCACCATGATGCTGTTGGAAGAGGTCACTGAAAGGACGTGACTGCCAGTTGACCTCAGAGCTGGATCCAGACAACTGGAAGCTTCTCACCCTCCTCCCCTGCCCTTGCAATGTGCAATCCACCCACCACTCCCCCACACCGAGCTGTTTCCAGGACACAGCCTTAGGGAGAGTAAGGTATTGCTGAAACCTCAAGGGCTGACCACAGTTAAGGGCTCTCCATAAACTTTTAAGATTGTGCGGGCAGGTGTAGAGATCTACTGATCTGTGGCTGCTGAAGACAAGACTCGTATATAAGCTCCCCTACTTATTAAAACTGCCACCTACCAATCTGGAGTGGCCCACCTTTTTCTTTAGTCTCTCCATGCCCTCTGTGGACCAGGGCCAGTTACAGATTTCATCCAGGAAAATCCTGAGTTTGTGAACCAACAGATGCACAACATATGACCAGTAGTTAACATGTTTCATGTTAGTTGCTTATGAAATTTCCCATAAATTTCATTGTATGTATTCATGTGGTTAACATCTATCTCAGAACTTAAAATCCTCTAATAAGAAGCTCTAGAACATGGTAAGTGGAAGAAATACTGAGTATTTTTGGCTTGACACTGATTTTTGTTTAACCTTGACACTGACAAAAATGTATTTCCTTCTTTCCAAAGATAAAAATTTCTCAGACGTTTACTGTGGGATAAGACCTTAGGGAGGGAATGCTTCCTATGACCTTCCTTCATTAAAGTTTTAGGCTTCCCTGGTATGAAGCAAGAGGTGCCCCCCAAAGTCTGTCTTTGCCTAATGTCTGCCATAAGGTCTGAAATTCCATGACCGGAATCTTTACATGAAGCACTTTTCAATCTTCTCAGGCATCTTCTCTAGAAGTGAAAATATTCTCTGAGGAAATGCATCTCAGTGATGAATGCCCTCTTAGGTGTCAGAAGATCTAAGTTTGATCTGACTCCACTGATGACGAGGTAGTGTGACTCTGGCCAAGTCTTTTTTTATTTTTTTAAAAGGTTTTATTTATTTATTTGACAGAGAGAGAGATCACAAGTAGGCAGAGAAAGAGAGGAGGAAGCAGGCTCCCCGCCGCACAGAGAGCCTGATGCAGGGCTCGATCACAGGGCCCTGAGATCATGACCTGAGCCGAAGGCAGAGGCTTTAACCAACTGAGCCACCCAAGTGCCCCCTGGCCAAGTCTTTTAAAACACTTCTCCAGCCCCGTTTTATAATGATAGTAAAATGTGGAGAACCCACATATTTGGTTCACCTGGCAGAGTTAAAAAGAAAAATAAAATAATGCATATGTGGATACTTTATACAATGGAATGAGCTTACAAATATAGGTGATTACTCTTAGCAGGTAAGTTTTTGTAGAATTTTGTAAAATACAGTTCTCATGTCAGAACAAACTGTTCAGTAACAAAACATAACAGGACTTCGGAGGCTGCTAAAGGGCTAGTAGGTTTATCAAAAGGAGTGAGAGGACCACGAGAGAAAAAGAGGGTGGCCACCAGGGACGTCTAGCTACACCTCCACCTGCCCCTGCAGTGGTCCTTGCAACATGCCCAGTGCAGTGTTTGCTCAGGGCTAAGCGGTGGCCTGGAGCTGAATATGCTGTTAATGCACACGATACACAGATCTAGGGATGCAGGCAACCTCCAAAAGGGCTCAAGAATTAGACACCCTCTTCAGTTAACACATTCCTGGAGTGTGTAAACCACTCCCCCCCCCAAAATCTGTTTTTCTCAAAAAGTTGTTCTCTGTGCTACAAACCCCAATGCCTAAGAAGCTGTCGAGGTGTCAAGAAAAAGTGCTGGAAAGAATATCCAAAGGGTGGATTCCAATTTGATTCCATTACTAACCTGCTGGGTGACCCCTGAACTAGTATTGTATGTATTTACTATCTGTGGTTGGGAGACTTTTTTTCAGATTCACTCTTTCGTTGGCATCTGCTTTTATACGAAAAAGTAAAAAATAAAAATACTGGTCTTAGGAACCATTTCCTGATGCACAGTTTCATTTTCTTGCAGCCAAACTACATGTAACACCACTCAGAGTAGTGACTCGCACCATAGTTTCACAAGTGTGTATATGTGTGGATTCTGATAATTTTGTACTCTGTAGGGGAGGAAGAGAAACACAACTCAAGTTGAGAAAAAAAATTATTCTCAAAAATGTTTCTTTATAACTATTTTTAGCGACCTTTGTTAAGGGTAAAGTTTGAGATGGCGCTAAGGTGGTAACGTGTGCCAGAAAACAATGGTGAAATCTCAGGCTTAGCAGTCAGAAAGACCCCCCTGGAATCCTTGGTTCTGCTACCCACTGGCTAAGTGACTTTTTGTACAATTGTAAATTGGGATAACATTTAGCTTGCAGATTGGATTTTCTACGGTGATTAAAAATAATGCAAATAAAGTCCTTGCACAAAAAAGGAAGGCAATAAATGGTGCCTTTATTCTGATGATAGTTGTGATTACCGGGGGCAGAGAGTAGGCACAGAAGGAGATCACCCTTTGCTACTATAGCAGCAAAGACATCCTTAGCTCTGTAGAGCCCTTCCAAGAGGGACTGGAAGCCTGGCATTCATTTTGAGAATTCCAATCCATCTCCTCTGGCTTCTTGGCAATAAACCATAGCATATCCTCTAAGATGCCAAACTGTCCCAAGTAAGCTTCTCTTGAATGTTGTTTCCCCATAAGGAGTAAAAAAAGGTCCACCTTCCAATTTCTGTGACTTAAGATAATGATCACAGCTATCATCATCATCATCACCACTTATTCACTTATTGGGTCCTTTCTATATAGGCCAAACACTTTGCTAAGTCCTTTACACATATTATCTTATTCAATCTCTTCACCAGTTTCGTGAGGTAGGTGTTATTACTCCATTAAAAGACAAGAATCTCAAGGCTCAAAGAGGTTAATAACTGAAAGAGACAAGATTCAAACCCACTTGCTTATTCACTACTCTATTCTCCCTTACATGAGGCACTAAAATACTTAGCCTTGTTAATACTTAACCCAGACTCCCCAGCTGCTAGGAATTTATGATAATTGTATAATTAGAATTTCAAATTTAGGGCAGTGACTGAGAATTATTATACTTCATTATGTGACCTTACAAAAGTATTTACTATAATAAATTTGTCTGCACTATCTTTTGGAGAAGTCTACTGTCTTCTTAATCAGACTCACACATACTTACACAGAAAAAAAAAATATGAATGAGACTGTATCCTTGACAAACAAGGTGTTCAAATTAAATAATTGCAAATATTATCATTACAAATATATGTAAATACTAGGTAACAGACACATTTAAGCATTTTCCATATATTATTTGATCTTCACAACAATTCTACGAAGTTGGTATTATTAAAATCCCCATTTTACAGATGAGGAAACAAAAACACAAGTATCAATGACTAATTTTGAAAGAGCTGATTAAACATCCAGGACAGAAAAAAGTCTTTCACGAGTTAAGAACATGAACAAATGCAAACCCAAGAATCGTTCTTCATTTTTAATTCAAAACAGTAAAAACAATGAGACCAACATAGAGGCGTCTTGCCTTGATTAAGGGATGCTCATGGTCAATTTACAAATAAATTGAGTCTGCATATCCCAGATATGTTGAACTTCACACCCCTGAGCCAAAGTCAGTGATCCCTTTCATTTCGCTAATACCTAGACCTCAGAGGTCCAAGGCAATAAGGAGATTGCGACCACAGGGATATATCAACATTTGGCCTCAGACCTAGCCCACGTGCTTCAGTACTCAAGATGTTGTCCTATAAAGACCCGATACATAGGCTTCATTAGACATTTAATTAGTCCTTGGTTCTTATTTCTTTCATAAAACTCAAGAAATGGGTTGTGATGCATTCATTTATGGAATGGACAACCTTCCTCTAAGGAATTTGTGAGATACATTAAGTTAACTGACTATTCCATAGTTAACGTTCCTCTTCCTTTTAAAGAAATCAGTACCTGCTTGTGCCGTTTTTAATGGAATTAAAGGAGTAGAAACCTGGCCTTCCTTTACAGTAGGAAGTCAAGTTTCAAGTATCTCGAAAGTAATTTTGAGTCTGTGAGATACATTGTCTGCCTTTTAGAATTCTTAACTGGAACACTTTATCCCAAGTGGTGCTCAAGACCGCCATTTGAAAATGAAATTAAACAGATTTTTTAAAATTGGCTAATTGCCCTTGTCTGTTTTCCTAAAAATGGTGCTAGCTTTAATATACCTGTTTCACAAATATAAATACCAAATGCTTACTAAAAGCCAGGCTTTGTGCTCCGCAGTGGGGATACAAAGATGATTAAGACATACCCACTGAACTGAATGAGACACAGCACCAAAGCCACTCAGCTGACTGCCATCTAGATATTCTGGATCCTGTGTCATAATTTATCACTCACATTCTGTCCTCGCCTTTCTAATAGCAGGCAAGAATCTCCCTTTCCTGAGCACTGACCTCTCCTCTACTATTCTATTCTTCCACTGCTGAACTGGAACAAAGGTTACTTGGAATGGAAGCAAAACTCGGCTGTAACCAAAGGCGCAAAAGATCAAAGTTGGCAGCCACATTGAAGTTCAGGATTAAGAGACTTCCTCTTTAAGATCAAAATTCCAGATGATCCAAATATAGGCAAATGAGCCCCAGCAGAACACTCAGCTTTCTGTGCTGAATCCAGGAAAGAAGCAGAAATCACCATAGAAGCAACTCAGTTTCACTCTTTCCAACCCCGTGGGCTCGATGCTAATTGCCTACCCCAACAGTGAGATCGCATTTCAAAATATGGTCAAACACAAAACAGCCAAGTCAATCAAGCATTAAGTATTCAAGCACAATTATCCCAACACATGCCCAAGTACCAGCAGTGAAGCAGCTTAATTTGGGAGCAGCTCCGTAATCATCTCTCTGGGCAGCTGAGATTTTAACCTCTCCCCTCAGGCCTCCCATTCTGGGCTCTAGGCTGGTTCCCTCTGGTGTGAGAGATCACAATGGGAGCGACCCCCCCCCCCCAGTTGCAGGGCCTCATTTAAATGCATGCTGCAGGTGGGGGAGGGGTGGGGGCAGAAGGTCTGCAGAAGTCCCCATTGTTGGGGGGAGACATGTGGGAGCAGATGGTGAGGCTGGTCACTCAGTCTGGCTGTCAGACGTGCTCTGTCAAGTTCCCTGGGGACCGCGGGCCTTTCTTTCCACCCCCAGCTCTGGTTCTGTGTGTTTTCCCAGCGTGAGTGAGGGGTCTCTTTCTTTACCACCCCTCAGACTTCCAGGAGGCTGAGCTGTCTCGTCTACCCCCACTCCTTCTTCTGCTTTCTCTGCTTTTTCTGGACCAGCTACTTCTGAGCCTCCAAGGGCCCACTCGATGCAGAGAAAAGCAAGCGATTTCCTTTGTCTCTAATTGATGCTGCACGCTCATCCAGCAGCTTCTGACTGGCATGCTCACTCAGTTATTTAACAAATTACTCCACAGTCCTCATTAGGACTATTGACATTTACAGCTAACCAACCCCTACAGTTAGGGTCGAGGCGGTAACTGATTTTCATGGTCCTTGTTCCTCTTTTCCCATATTTCAGTCCTGCAATGGGGTGAGCAGACAGACCTTTGGTACTCTGGGTTAGCCTGATGCTCACCTTTTATAATAGGTCAGGATCGAAACTAAATAAATAAATAAAGCATGGATTACAGACGTGCCTCTTATTTGCATCCATAAGGGACAAACACAGAGTCAGCTTTTCTACATATAACTCTGTCTCTAAAGCATTAGCTGTTGAACATAAATCTTGGCCTCAAAACCTGCTCCCTTTTAAGATTCCACACAGCTTATGCCAAGGCAGCTATTCCTTGCAGTTTTCAGTTAAGATTTCCTCCAGCTCAGGATGTTGTTAAATTTGTTTTAGTTTTTAAACCGTACTGGCAGTCCAGTGCTGGCTAATGATGCCTCTGTGAGCTGGGTAAAGTCAACACCAGCCCAGAGAGACTGGTGTCCAGGGCTGGGTGGCAAAGTTAAAGTCATTTACTCCCCCTCATCTGCCTGAGATTAATCTGTTCCTCCCTAGGGCTATTCTCTAGACATAAATGCTTTCATGTTTCATTTTTCACTCATCGACAGAATTTCAGGTTCACGTTTATCTCCCATTCTCCACAAAACTGTGAAAGCCTTCTGAAGGCAAAGATTGTAGTATTCATATTTATCAGTTCAGAACTCAATATTATTCTCTGGGACATCAGAGCAGCTCAATAAATGTTGAATACATGAGTGAATAAAAAATTAACAAATGGTACAAATTAACAAAAAGGAATATAATGAAATCTGAAAGAAGACTGTCTGATCTAAATGTCAAACCTTTCCTCCACACCCCAGCTAGTCTAGATACTCCACTATGCTATGTAAAAACCACATTTTACTTGAAAGTAAAATGGCTGTGAGGAATTAGAAAGAAAACCTGAAATCACAAAATATTTATAATCTAAAACTTCAAAGAACGCTAACTGTACAAGTGCTAATGTCCCTTGGAGACAGACCCATCAACTGGAAATATGCACAAGTAGTTTTGCAAGAAATACAGTGGGCACACCCATGGGACAGAAGCCTAGCCTGGCCTCTAGACCTCGCCCAGTCCCCTGGGTGATCAGTCTCGTGTGTTGTGACAGGCTCTGCATGCAGAAGCAGAAGTTGTGGGTTCATTAAGTTCAGTGCTGCCGTAATGCCCAGGATACAAAATACGACACAGACAGAAGAAGGTGGGGGCCATCTCCCTGCTGAAGAGCACTTCTACCAGCCCTGCAGGATTTACACTTTCGGAGCATCAGGAGACGGCATCGTTGGTACCAACATCCAACTTCTCCCATGAGTACCTATAGCAGCGAGGTACCATTAAGTGGACTCCTAGCACATCAGTGCAGGCGGAGGGCTACTGAGGCAAGGAAAGGAAGAAATGAATGCATCCCACTGTGGGAGAGAACACCATGCAAACACCCGCAAGGAAAGTTAAACAAACAAACAAAAGGACTGAAAATTTTAGGCATACATACCCTACTTTAGCAGACAGAGGTAAAAGCTAGGGCATATTGATTATGTACATTTAAACACATATTTTTCTTTCCATTGCCTGTCAACATAAGCACCAGAAAACCCATCTTGCGTGTATGACAATACACCCTCTAATCTGAAATCATAAAAAACTTCGCTTAGGAATGGGAATTTCTTTAGTTTGTGTTCTATCACTTTCTTAAGAAAAGCTCCTCCACTTCATTGCCATTTTGTATCTTAAAAAAAAAAAAAGTTACTGTCTGAACAAGAGTCAAAGAGACTATAAAATAGAGTAGGAAAATACATTATAGGTACACTGAGCTTATCCCTTCCTGTACCCACTGCAGATATTGTTAATCAATCATGGCCTTAACTGTAGCCTTAGAATCTGAAGGGAGCACAGCAGATGGGCAGCCTCTACCAAGCAACCTGTGCCGGCCTTTGAGGTTACTCTTATTGTCACCGGACTTTAAAGATAAGAATCATATGTTCTACATGTTAAAGCATAGGAAACGAGCTTCACTGTTCAAGAGGCACTCAGAAGACCACGTGACGCAACCTTCACTATTAAAAGGGCATCACCTCCCATTGCTGAGTTCCAGAAGTGGCCACGGAAGACAGCCTGTGGGACTGGGGGAGGGCTTTGTCACCGGAGGGAGAGCTTGCACAGGGGGCAACTCGGTCAACTCACACCTGCCTTACTAGGCGTCTCCCTGGTACTGGCAAGGATTCGGCTGCACTGGGGAAACGGAGGAGGCCTACAACAATTTCCAAGGAAGTGGTGTCCCAAGCCACAGGACGGGAATAAAAAGTCCATTCTCCTTGGCCATCTCTTCCTCGAAATGGTAAGGGAAAGCACTAAATCTCACTTCCTTTCTCCTGGGACATGACCTTCATAACACATGAAGGTCCTCAGTCAGTCTGGCAATATATTAAAAAAAAAAAAAAAAAGTCCATTACGGAAACTAACAGAAAAATACAACTTAAAGAATACCACTGGCCAGGAGCACCTGCTCAGTCTCGTCTTCACATTGCCTAGAATATGCAATTTGAAGAGCAAGTTGCTTATTTCATGGTTTTGGTTTTAGCTATCAATTTGGCATAATGCGTTTTGCATATATGTTTACCTCATTTGCTCCTCACGAATGCCCGATGAATTATCCCCATTTTTTTTAAATTATCCCCATTTTTAAATGAGTGCACTAAGACCCAAGGAGATTCAAGTGTCCACAGTCATGGTGCCGGAAGCGCCCAACACAGGATGCAGCTCAAGTCTGTCACGACAAAGACTCAGAGCAGTCACTACCCACCCACTAGGAAGAAGGCTTTTCGACATTTTTAAAACTGGTAGAGCTGTAAAAGTGATCCGACAGTGGGACACCGGCCCTAAATATGGAATAAAACATGACTGGACTACAACTAGATGGAATGTTTTAACATGTCAAGAGTGTGTTGATCAGGAGAGGGGGGTTGTTAGCCAAAGAGCATGGACTACGGAGGTAAGTGCCAACACCAGTGCCCACTCCGACACTGATCCCCCAGAGACCTTGGTACCTCAACAGTATTCATCGGTGGTGGAGTCGGACCAAGCCGGCTCTCTGAGCCTACCTACATCCATTAAAGATTCAAGCAACAGAACTAATTCCTCAGTCTGCTTCCATCTACTTTAAAATTTATTTTGTTTGAACCTCTATGCTGCTTTTTCTCTGTGAAAGAGCTAAGATGACAATATTTTTATATGATCAAGGGCCATTGAGTGAACTTAGAGGCAGCAGTGGATGTCTGTTACATCAGGGTGTAAGCCCCACAATTAACCCAGATACTGGGCAAGAGGGTATTCTTAGGAAAAAGTTTGATTTGCCCATGCTTCCTCTATTTAACTTGGAGTCTCAAAAGAATTATTAGAGTGGTACCAGCCAAGTTTGACATGAAAGCCGATAGTTATAAGGAAAAATAAAAGAAAGCAAGTGGAACTACTTCCCAAATGCTGGTAACACTGAAAATGTAAACTGGTTCAAGGAGGATCCGATAAGTCCAAGGGTGTCAAATCTGAACAGATTAGTGTCTTCTCCAGTCCTTCGAGATTTACATGATAGAGAGAAACTATCTTTCACAAAGATGGTGCTGTCAAAGGGGATTATTAGGCTGGTCAAAGGATGGATCTGACCCATTTGACCATATCCTGTGGGATTGTGGAGGTCAGCGGCAGTCAAAATGGCTGACAGGGCCAACCCCATACTCCAGTTTCTAAACTTCCAACCTCTGAGTGTTCCAAACAGGAAGGATTTGAATACAGGTGTTCAGAAGCTTGCACAATCATTGGAATGGCTGGCAAAGAACTGATTGGCATTGCTGAAGATCTCTGCCTGCAGCAGTGAAAACAGGTGGTTCCCAAGAAGCTATTGCAAAAGTCAAGAACCTCCAGGAAGCCCCCGCTGCCTCAATCAGCTGGAGACACTCAATCAAGGACTCAGAAATAGTCACGCTATCTCTACTGGCTAGAGCACAAAGCAGGGAACTCACAAGAGCTTGCCAGAAGCTTCCGTAAGGCTTGAGTCCGCCACCTGTCTGTGCATCTGCCTAAACTGCCTACCTGGCCTCTTTTTCTCCCCATCTCCTAAATCTTACCTGGGTAGTTCTCATTGGCAGACTCCAACTTGGAACCGCACAGGGAAGAGGATACTGGGAAGTACTGTTCCTAGTTTCTCCTCCACAACACCTCAGGGATGCATGGAGGTGATTTCAAGCTGACAAAAGACAACTCAGTAGAACACAGTGAAGGCCACGTTTGCTGAACAAATGAGTAAATAAACATGGACTTCCACCTCTGGATGCTGTGAAGTAGCCACACCTTCACATACCCTTGTACAAACTGGCAACAAAAACATTCTAAAGTTCCGGTGACTGAGAGGCAGAATCTGACTTGGAGACTTCCTAAGGGACAGACCTCAGCTGATCCCTAAAACAGAATGGTTCTCAAAGTTATGAAAGAAGAGAACCCGGAATAAAGAATGCTCTCTGCAAAATGCCCTGCTCTGCCAACCACCTTAAAATATCACCGTAGTGAGAGCTCCATCAGCTGAAGCACGCACAATTTTACTAGGAGAAAAATTCTATATGTGGAACCGGGAGCCCACATGTCCACAAAGAAACAAGCTGTCAAACCAGGCATGATCAACTGTTTCAGAATTTTCCCATTAATATTCATATGCTGTTTGTTCATTTCTTTGGTCATCTGCTAGTGCTTTCTACCAGACAAGTGGTAGCGGGCATCAGAGTTTAAGAATGAATTTTGGGAGAAGATTTTTAAGGAAACTATTTTCTCTAAAATGGTAATCTTTCCCCTGCAGATTCTGAAAGAGTTGCCACTGTTCTGGATTAATGCCAGGTCACCTCAGCGCCACACAGCACTGTGCAGTTGGCTATAGTGCAATGGATGTGGATGACCCACCTGAAAGAGCATGAATGCAGAGGCCTAACAAGATTTTATGAAGTAAGCAAAATGGTAATAACTTGCCATCCAGTTACCCCAATAACCTGTTCCTACTAGAAATAGCATTTAAAGGGGGAAATCTTTAAGGGTGTTTCTAAACCTGAGAGTCCATAAACTGTACATCTCTAGAATTCCTGTGCCAGAAAGTTCTTGTCAGTGACTTGAAATCATGGAAATTTGCTGAACCAGTAGACAAATGTTAGCAATCCTATACCAAAAACCCAATGCAGAACGTAAAAAGGGTCTTCTACCAGAAAATCAGGAGATGGACAGACACTTAGAGCTGAGAGAGCCTGAGAGAGCCAGGAAGGCACGAACGTTTAATAGGAGCACAAACTAACATTTTGAGCAGTTCGAGGGCACGGTCTATAGTACAGACACTGAAGTATCACCTCTTTCCTTAGCTCTTGGTATTAAGGGGGAAATGAGGATTGGGACCTTGACTCTTCCCAGGTGAATGTCAGAAATATTTATTTAAAAACTCGTGTGATGGACTGTCTTGTTGTAACCAAAAGCAGATGATAGAAAAGGACATCGTGCACCCTCAGAAAGGAAATTCTCCAGAGGGAGGAGCTCTTGATTATGTGACCAGACCCAAAAGCCATGGCAAGTTTGGTGGACCTAAAGGCAAAGTATATGCTGTGGATCCTGGAATGGGAAACATCTCTGACCTGCCAACCTGGTTCCAGGCATGACTTCTCATGACCCTCATAATAAAGTCTAACCTCCTTACTGTGGCCTGCAAGATCCTAAATGACTAGACCTCCAGCCACCTGCCTAGTGCCTTCCTTCCCATGCACTAAGCTCCAGCCACACTGGCTCAGCGCTGCTCAAATACACTAAGCCTATTCCAACTCAGCAGCTTTACACCCATTCCCTCAGTTCCTCACCTTTCCAGAGGCCTTTCCTCACACGTAAGAGAATTTCCATCATTCCAACCCAGCCACACCTTCCTGTTTCTCTGCTTTACTTTCTTTAAAGCAATTACCAACATATGAAATTAAAGAATGTACATGTTTTTTAAAAAAGATTTACTTACTTAATTGTGGCGGGGGGATACAGAGGGAGAGGGAGAATCTTGAGCAGACTCCATGCTGAGCACAGAGCCTGATGTGGGGCTCGATCTTATGACCCTGAGATCATGACCTGAGCTGAAATCAAGAATCGAATGCTTAACCAGACTGTGCCTCCCAGATGCCTGAAGAATGTAGTGCCTCTACCACTAGAATATAAACTCCACGAAAATGGGACTCTTTTCTTTCTCAATTACAACACGAATGAGGTGAAAGAGCATATCACCAAGAGAGACAACTCTTGGAGCCATGCATGCACCCTATTTGGTCGTTTAGGCTTTCATTCATTCGAAAAACATGTATTACCCACCTGCCCTGGGCCAGGTACTGTTTCAGGTGCTGAGAAGACAGCAATGAACAATATCCTTGAACCCCTGGAGCTCACATTCTAGCATGCAGAGATAGTGATTAACCAAACAGAACGTCGGTATACCATGAAGAAAATAAAGGCAGGAATGAAAAAAAGATACTTAGATTGGTATTTCACGTGGTATCTTCAGCAAAGGCTTCTCTAAGGAAGTGACATGTAAGCAGAGACCTAAGAGAAATGAAGGCGCTGTGTGATACTGGACAAGAGTAGCTATTACTCTGTGCAGAATACATAGGAAACCCCAAGGCCCTGAGGTAGGAGTATGCTTGGCACGGTCAAGGAACAGCAAGGAGGCCATGGCGGCTGAAGAAGAGTGTGTGAAGATGTCGGAGGTTGGAAACGATGTGGGATAGTTAATAGGGCCACATCCACAGACAGAAGCTGTGGAGGCTTATACTTAGGTCTCTGAGGACTCAAGCAAGGCCCTGGGAAAGCAGGAGCCTGTGGCCTGGCACTTCCAAGGTTCTGGCATGAATCTCGTTACCTGCCCAGATGTCCACATTGATGCCAGGGCCTTAAGGGCTGCATCAGATTTTCAATTCTCCTGGAAAGAGGCAACAAATAAGGAGGAGAACTCCTTCCCACAAGTGTTGCAAGCCTGGGGGACCCTGGGAAAATCTGGGGAATAGATGGAGGCAAGATCTTTTGTGGCTCTGAGAATAAAGAGACCACCGCCTTATTGTGACCTTGTTTAGGTAACTTCACATTAGTGAGAACGGGATATTTGTGAATCAGATGTATGAAGTGGTCTGTATGCGTGCATGTGTGAACATGCTCTAGTAAGCCTCACACATATTTTCTGACATCTCAGTGGGGACAAATGAGGAAACCACTCCAAAGCCTTCATTTTACATGGAAGAAAGTATGGCACAGAGAACTGAAGTCACTTGTCCAAGCATGCCCGGGTGTTTAAGAGTTAAGGTCTCGTCTGCCTTTGTCTTCCCCTGTCTCAGCTCCTTTAGCACCAGCGCCTGATAACATACACAATCCACACAGTTTAGGCAGATGACATCTCCATCTAAGGAAGAGACAGTTAATTCAGCATAAAGAAGAACTCCCTGAGCCGTTACCTTGGTGCCAGTGAGCCAAAGAGGAGGACTGGCTGCCATGGTTGACGCCTTGCTCCTGGTGCTCTACATCACGCTCTTCCTTCCTGCCTTCCACACATGGAGGCCAGTTAGGAACTAGGCAAAGCAGGATGCAATATCTGCTTGAATTTTTCTCTCCCAAATAGGGGCACCTGGGTGGCTCATTCAGTTAAGTGCCTGTCTTTCGGTTTCGGCTCAGGTCATGATCTCGGGGTTGTGGGATTGAACCCTGCCGTTGGGCTCTGTGCTCAGCAGGGAGTCTGCTGGTCCCTCTCCCTCTGCTCCTCCCCTAGCTCACACATGTGGGCTCGCACGCTCTCTCTCTCTCTCTCTCTCTCTCTCTCTCTCGCTCACTCTAAAATAAATAAAGTCTTTAAATAAATAAAAAAAAAAAAGCAGAGTTCAGCCAGCGTAGCCCAAGTCATCCTACTGTGTGGCCGAGGGGTGCACTGTGCATGTGTCTGTGTTGTGCGCACAGGCCTATCAGCAACTGACTTGTCACTCGGCATCAGCCCACCTTCTCTGACGATCTGCATTAGACCAAGCCTGGAGGAGATGATTGGCCTAAACAATATGATCATGTTCCTCTTCCTCTTCTCACACATTTACGTCAATTTCAATCTGGCTGTCTGCAAGGATACACTTGAAACAGGGGTGATGCTACTCAGGAGTCACTAACATCCCTCCTCTTCTTCATACCCTTTAAACAGCATTAAGTTTCAGTGTTCTTTGCTCTTCACCATTCGCTCTCCCCATCATATCTGCTCTCGTGGAGTATTAGTCAGGGTTCTTCAGAGAAACAGAACCAACAGGATAGATACAGATATAGATAAGAGATTTATTATAGGAAGTGCCTCATGTGATGACAGAGGCTGAGAAGCCCCATGTTCTGCCGTCTGCAAGCCGGTGGTGTAACAGAGTCTGAAGGTCTGAGAACCGGATTGCTAATCTGTTACTCCCAGTCCGAGGCTACAGGCTTAGGAATCTAGACAGGGGGACAGTGCATGGTGGGGGTACAAGCAGCTGGTGTAGTCCTGGAATCTGAAGGCCAGAAAACCAGGGGCTCTAATGCCTGAGGGCAGGAAAGATGGAAGTCCCAGGTCAGGAAGAAAGAGGGGGAAAGGCGGGGAGAAAGAGAAAGAGAGAGAGAGAGAGAGAGAGAATTTGCCCTTTCTCCGCCTTCTTGTTTCATTCACACTCTCAACAGATTAAACGATGTCCACCCACATGGGTGAGCATCTAAGTCTACTGATTCAAATGCTAATCTCGACTGGACACACCTTCACAAAGGAACCCAGAAATAATGCTTTACCAGCAATCTGGGCATCCCTTTGCCCAGTCTGGCTGACAGAACACTATGCATCATGCATGGTTCCTCTGATCACTCACTGACCAAATGCAAACCCTAACAGCAACTGTGAACTCACTCCTGACTTCTGAGCCTACAGCAGCGTGCCTATAGTCTTAAATGGAGCACGTTCTGTCTGATCCCTTTCTAACCAGCTCTTCATGCCCTCAAGGAAACCGTCCCTCTTCCTCCTATATTCAGTGGGAAGCTGTGCTGTGGTCAACACCACTTCCCAAGCTGGAAACGCTCCTCCCCTCCCCTCTCTCATTACAGTGCTCACTGTGTCTTATCTTTTTCCTTCTCTCTCACCTGTGCCCTTGCCTCTACCGCCACTGCCCTTGACCTTAGCTCATCTCCTGCCTGCCTAAAATATCACGACAGAATCCTAATCACTCTCTCAACCACTTGTCAAACCCGCCTGCAAGAGGCTATAACTCACTGTTATTCAGACTCTTCAGAAGAAGGAAGAACGTTCCCGAACAGGAACCCAACAAGGTCTGAAGGTGAACACTGGTCACAGAATGGCGCCTGTCTGGGTTTCTGCGTTGAGGATGACAGTCAAGTATGCGAGTGCTGGTATGTGTGTCCAAAAAGGAAACCAACCTCATCCCTTTTACAGGCACGCGCTCCCTAAAAGGGAAGGAGCGTCTGTACACTCCAGATTTGAAGGCCTCTCTTGGGGGGACTCTCAGATGACTCTTAATCCACACGAGATCTCTGAGCTGTGATCTCCCCAGTGTAAATTCAGATACCCATTCTGCCCACTTGGCAGCATTGTTGTCTTAAGTGTGCTAGTGTGTGTGCCGCACCTCTCCCTCTGCCTAACTCTGAGTAAATGACAGGGGATTCCATTTCTTTTCCTTACTGCCTACCTCTCCCTTACCCTCACTCGTGTTCCTCCTCAGCAACGCCTGACCAGAGCGAGAGAGGCTGGACAATCTCACCAACGTGCTCAAGGCGAGGGCGTTTTAAGGGAAGCAGCCTTTCCTTCGGAGTCCCGAGCCTAGGTTTCAAGCACATGAGCCCACCGGCTGGCTGACATATGTGGCCTGCTGCAGACTAATTTCTTCTGACATGTTGCCTTGAATGCACAGTCACAGAGCATGTGCTGAAGTGCTAAACACCCCCAAACGGTACACTTTCCAATCTGTGAACGCTTTTTGGTGGGTCCTGGCTGTTTTTTTTGTTTTGGTTTTTTTCCCTCTCAACCTGAGGCATTCTAATGGAGAAGCACATGGACACTTCACTGAGGCAATCTGTCATCTTGCAAACGCTTAATCGCAGCAGCGGTACCTGCGTGTCCCGCTCAGTGAGCTAGACGCCACCCAACAGCTGCTCTTCTGGGCAAGGGGTGGCTGCATTAATGAGCTTTCGGACAAAGAACTGACTGTGTGGCGTGTGGTGTGGGCTCCGCACACAGGCTGCAGGTAGAGTTCGGGGTGAAAACCGCACTCGAAAATTACAGCCCCAGAAACTGGCTTTGGGCCCAAATGAGCTAAGATGATCCTTGCAACTTCATCTCTTGAACAGCCGGGACCACCCCGTGGCTGTCCTTAACGATCACGAGAGCCAGCTAGTGGTTACCTGGCACCATGGAGTTTATGCAGTGTTTTCACACTTTGAACCTTACTATGACCCAATAAAGGTATTATTTCACAGATGACGACGCTGAGCTCTCGAAAGATTCAACAACAATCGCAAGTTCATGTGGCTAATAAAAGGCAGGCCAGCACTCAGATCAAGCTCCATGTAATTCCCGGTGTCATGACGCTCTGAGGAAATATCACCAAAATTACTCCCAGCTCCTCCATTTACACTGAGATGTCACGGCAACAGCGAAAGAGGAAGCCTTGGAGGGAAGGAACTTCCCCATGAAGATTTTTAGTCCCTTATCAGCCAGGAAGTGAAGGGAAAATGTTAGGGCATCAGACTTTCAAAAAATCTTACCATCACACCATAAAGGAGATCACCCCTGGGACTCGTCTGTGATGATGCTGTAGCAACGCTGAGTTCATCAATACCCTATGGAAGCAATACAGGGAGATAACCACTGAAAATAACAAAGACTAGAGAACAGATGCAGAGATCAACCCCAAATACTACTTCCTCTTCTACTACTACTAAGGCAGTAATACAAACAAAACAGAAATAGCAAAATAATACTATCAGTAAGCAGCATTTCCTTAGCCTCTGCCATGTGATAACACCTGGGTGTTTGCATTCATTACTGGCTTCTCTCAACAACCCGCCATACAGGTACTTTCCATCCCCTCCATCTAGATGAAAATTCTGAGGTCCTAGAGACATGCTGGAGGTCACAGAACTTGTACATGGCAGCCTCTTGATTCCAAGGCTGCTATTTCCAGCTGTCCATGTTCACTGCCTCTATAGGAGACAGGCAATCTCCAGACTCGTGAGGAGCATCCAGGAGGTTAGGCCATGCCCATGACCCAGTCTGGCCAAGGTTGATCAAGACTAAAGAGGTGCCCGCTGTTCCTTCTGGTTATCCAGTGGTAACCATTATTCCTCGACATCTAGAGAATGGATTTTAATCGCCTGATTTTCACCTTCTGATTGCCAGGAAATAAGGGACAAAAGGATAGGTTTAAAAAAAAAAAACAACAATTGGCCTCAGGTGTGAGTTCAATCGAATCCTCTGACAGTTGTTTCAAAATATCTGGGTATGTGCACACACACCCACATCTGTGTCACACGGATGGAGGATGCGAGCAGAGAACGGTGGGCTGATTACGTGTCCTTTTCTGCCTCCTGACAGCTATGAAACCACAAGTGGGTAGATTATAGTTGAAGATAAAAATAGGCATTATGCTGCCGCCTTCCCTTCCCAGCTTTTTAGTTGCTCCAGCTTGAAAGCATATTGTAGCATTTTATTGTAGTCTGGGCTCTTGTGGCTTCTCTTGATTGTGATTCCTTTTTGGAAAACTAGAAACGTTCCCTCTCCATGGAGAAATGAAGTCAAGTGTGAGTGAGAGAAAGGCGACAGTGTGTGCGCGTGCGCGTGTGTGGACATGTGCGTGCGTGTGTGTGTGAGTGTGTGCGCCTGTGTCCCTCCCAGAGCCTCTGAGAGAAGAGAGGAGGCAGAGTGTGAATCTGAATAGAGCGGAAATTGGAAATTGACACAGCTGTTTTTGTTTAACTGTAACCGTTTTTAGAATTTCAGGATGCACTGCTTCCAAACGAGGCAGCCCACTCAACTTTGGGATTCAACATTAGGGGGCGGATAGGATTTGAAGCACTGGGCGTATCATCTCAAGGTCTAGAAGATATCCCTTACCCAGCCAGCACCGCCGGTCACTTGGTACTCCACACATTCATTACCCTCCAAGTCTAGCAATTAAACCGAATTCTGCAAAGTA
Organism: Ailurus styani; assembly: GCA_002007465.1. Lineage (NCBI taxonomy): Eukaryota > Metazoa > Chordata > Mammalia > Carnivora > Ailuridae > Ailurus > Ailurus styani. Next base: position 841,950 of record LNAC01000444.1, on the reverse strand, counting down.
CTTACACATCAGGTCTCATCCCAAAGCTCTTCCACTCATCATCTCCGTTCTTTCTCCTCAGTTTTTATCTTAGGGTCACTTCAAACACAGTCAAGTACAGTGTTCGGTGTATCTCAGTTCAGGCTCCCTGAGCCACAGCACCCCCAAATCGCTGTGGGCGTGTTTTATAATACACATTCCTGCACCTCCCTCACCACAGGTCTACTGGATTCGAATCTATCATGAATATGGATTTTAACAAGCTCTCGGGTTTATTTCCATAAACACTAAACTTTCCAAATGCCTGGTAAAGTGGCAAAGAACAAAAGATTTTGGTGTTACACTTGCCTGGTCTTAATACAGGATCCAGTACTCTGTACCTAGGGAGAAAGAAGAGACTCAGACTCTATGTATTCCCAACCTACTTATCTAAGCTGTGTGACCTTGGTCAACTCACACGTTCTGTATGCTCTGAACACTTACACGAAAAATGAGGAGGAAATGGTACCTGATAGATAGGGTTGTTTTACAAATTGAGAAAACATACAATCTTAGGGCAGTGGTTCTTTCCTGGGGATGGCATGATTTTGCCCACCAACTGCCTGCAAATGGCAATGTCTAGGGACAGTTTTGGTTGTTACCTTTAGGGTGGGGTACTACTATTACCTGGAATACAAGCCAGGGATCCTGTTAGACACCTTACAAGGCACAGAGCAGATAATAAAGAATTGCCACATCCAAATGTCAATAGCTGACATTTCGAGAAACCCAGGCAAAGAGCCCAGCTCTCATGCCTGGCTTTGATTTCTTGGTGCCACTGGTCTAGCTGTGTGATCTTGGGCAAGTTACTCAGTCATCTGAAGCTTTCACTCCTTCATCTGTAAAATACAGATACAAATACCTCCCTCACAAGGGTTCAATGAAGGAATTGATGAGACGCATCGGGTACACTTTCTCTGATTTCCTCATCTTTGCCTGACTTCAAAGGGACTGATTTCCACATTCACAAGGAGCTAGGAAGCCTGAGGCTTCCTCACCTTTAATTTGTCAACAGAGGTACTTTATGAGTTGGCGCAAGGCAGGGCCCAGATGGCCCGTCATCTGAGCATGCATGCATGGCCAGGCCCTGTTACTGAGGTTAGGAATCACAGGGCCCCCTGCTGGGCCACGGCTCCAGGACCGTCCCGGAGACAGCCACAAGCTCAACACTTGCCCTGAATGCACTATTAACCCTGGGGTATTATTTTAAAATAACGGAGAACCAATTTATTGGGAAAGAATGGTACCCAAACTAAAAATAAATCCAGCTAACAAGAGGAGGTCTCCGATCTGGAGAGAACAGAAACACTGAACCCTTTAACATTTAGGCCACTGGATCTAGAAGCACCCCCTCCCCCCACCACCGCAAACTGATGTCAACTACTCAGTTGCCTACAGAAATGGAAGAGAGCAGAGGTGTGCAACGATTTCAGTTGTCCGCGTGACCCCAGAATGCAGAATGTCAAGGATATGCAAGCAAGACTTTGGCAGATGCTTCCAAATGTGCTAGGGTTTCTGGGTGCCCCACCTCGCATCAAGTTTGGCTCTACTATCAGTGGGGTAGGAGAGGCCTGAGATTCCACCCCTCTAGGAGCGACATGAACATATAATGGGGTCCCACACATAGCACAGTGGCCAGATCTTTCTGTTAACTTGCATTCTGAGAAGTGAAACACAGAGAGACGCACTGCCCCCCTGCATTTCTCTCTTGGTCTCAAGGCTCCTCGGGTCGTCCTCGTTCCTCCCCCTTCCTAGCAAAATCAATTCTGACTGACTCTCAGGCAACCAAATACACTTTTTTTTTTGTCCACCTAATGGGCTCAAAGAGCAAAATGACCACAGACATGGTTCAGGCCCTCAGGGGGGTAAAGACAAAGAAAAAAAGACACCCCCACTCCCCCTCCCCCAAAATTAAGGGCTGTTGCTCCCTAAGAAAAGATACAACTCAGAATCAGTCTTCTTATTCTGTTATTTGAACCCAGTCATGCATGCCGCTCCTGGGAAGTGGTGGAAGGGAGCAGGTGAAGGGCTCTGCTAAGGGATCTGTGCTCCAGAAAGAGATGGAAACAAGCAAACACCACACGACTGCTGCCACAGCATGGAGCCCGCGATGAAGTCAGCGGGCAGGTGCCGCCTCGCTCGCTCTCCCTCATCCTTATCACGCACAGCTGCATCAGCTTTTACTTTTCATTCCAGTCAAACAAACTGTAAATTCATCCCGCTCATCAGGAAGTCTCCCGTTAAGGAAACGAGACTCTGACTGATCCCAGCAGAGTGCCAAGGCCAGAGAAGCTCTGCTGAGGAGCCTCAGCCACGCCAACAGAAGGCTGCTTCCGTCTTTCTCAGGCAAACGCAGTGCCGTGGCCATAGCCATGGCCACCAGGGATCCTGCGAATCAAGGGCCCCCGCCTACAGTTCTTCAGTCACTATCACCTTTGACCAGAGGACCGAGACTCCCCATCTGCTCCGAGCAGGGATGAAATGCAATCTTTACAATAGCCCTTGAGGTATGTGAGGAGTATCTTCATTTTAGTGAAGTTTAGTGGAACAAACAGAGTCTCAGAGAACAGAGAAGGGCCTCTTTCCCCAAGGAGGCCTCATCAGCCATAAAATTCACTTTACACTGAAATATGTGCAGGTGGTTAAGAAAGAATCTGATCTTGTTACTCCCTTGCTTAAAATCTTCCAAAAGCTTTCCCCTTGCCTGAGGCAATACCTCTCAACCCTGGCTGCACACTGGAATTACCTGGGGAAATGTCAGAAATGCCAATGTCCTGGCCCCAGCCCAGACCAATTAAGCCAGAAGGTATGGGGGTGGAATTCAGGCTCCACACTGGAGGTTTCTGAAAGCTGTTGAGCGATTCTCAAGTGCAGTCAAGATTAAGAACCACTGCCCTAAGGGATTAGTGTCAGGCTCCTTAACATCTCTTGCCAGGCCCTCCGCAGCCAGGCCCTGGCTTATCTCCTTAGCCTCACCTCCTACCGCCTCCCCCACTTTACCCTCAGTGCCTCATCTGCCCTGAGCCAGCTTGGGTTTCTCCAGTGGATCACACACTTGGGACTCTGCTTCTGTGCTCTGCCCTCTACCTAGAACACTCCTCCCTCTCTTCTTCACCTGCCTCTATTTTCTTTCAGACCGAGTCAGCACTGCCTCCTCTAGGAAACTGTCCCAGACACACTAGCTGGCGATCCTCCTAGGTGTGTGGCGTGAGCACACTTCACCACTCCAATAGATCCCAACTGATCTTTCCTTGACTCCTATTAACAGGAATGAGTGCCTTGCCCAGGTCAGACCCTACGCATCTCCTCGCTCTCGGGACACGGCCATAGAGCACTCACAGATTTTGTTGGCTCAGAAGAACTGAAAGAATCTCAGGCAGGTAACTGCACTGGTGTTCACAGCGGCGTTATTCACAAGAGGCAACAGTGGAGGGGGTAAGTCTCCATCATGAGAAGAATGGATAAACAGAACATGATACAGCCCTATAATGGAATATTATTCAGCCTTAAAGAGGAAGGACACAAAGGACAAATACTATGCGATTTCTACTTACATGAGGAGCTGAAAATAAGCAAATTCACACAGACAGAAAGTAGGAGACAGGTTACCAGAAGCTGGAAGGGAAGAGGGAAGAGAAAGTTATTGTTGAATGAGTACAGTTTCTGTTTGGGATGACAAAAAATTCTGGAAATGAATAGTGATGATATTTTGCATAGTACAGTTGATGCACTTAATGCTTATACTAAATCGTACACTTAAAATGGTTTAAAATGGTAAACTTTATGTCGTATATATTTTACAATAAAAAAAAGTTGGTTGAATATATAAATCATATTATACTTAGAAGAGATCTAAAGCTATCCATGGCTTCTTAGACCCAATGTGATCTGGTCCCAGCTTTCCAGTCTGATCTCATCTCCCACCCTTTTCCCATAATCATTCTTCTCTGAACATATCAGTCTCCTTTTTGTTCTGCAACCACACTAGACTTGTTTCCTCCTCAAGTTCACTGCAACTGCTTTCCACTGCTTAAAATGATCTTCCCTACATCTTCTTTTTTTTTTTTCCTACATCTTCTTGTGGCTCCTCCTTCCCTTAATTGTCATGCCCACAGAACTGCTTACAACGATCACTCCATTTTAAATTGCTAACCCCATCCCACCACTTGAATTATTCTATTAGTTAAAATAATGCTAGCTCATGCAACACATAAACCCCATGGTTTAGAACAGTTCTAAACTTTGGCACGCATCGGAATCCTCTGGAGGACTTGTTACAACACAGATAGCTCCAAGTTTCTGATTCAGTATGTCTGGGGTATGGCCCAAGAATTTACATTTATATCAAGATCTCAGGTGATGCTGACACTGCTGCTTAAGGGAACCACTGGCTTAACAAAATTCAAGTGGATTTCTCACTCATATAACAACAAAAACGACAGGCATTCCAGGAGGGAAGCTCTCCTCCACACAGTGATTTAGGGATCCCATCCTATGGCTCCACTATTTTTAACAAAGGATGCCTAGGGTTGCCCAAGGTGCTGTCTTTTTCCAAGCAAGCCCAAATGGGAAGAGCACAGAGGATCACAAGTGAGAGGTTTTTATGGGTCAGGTCTGGAAGGGGCACACATCAATTCTTCCCAGATTTCAATGGTTAGAATGTAGTCAGATAGTCACAGCTGGAGTGCAAGGGAGGTTGGAAAATACAGTCTATCTTTGGTTCATGAGGAAGAGTAAATGGGATGGTGATCCGCCATATCCAGGGATAGCTTATTGCCACTACATTTGTCTTCATAGGCTTATCTTATCTCCACCTGAAGTTATATTGGGTATTTATTTGCTTGCCTTTTCATTATCTTCCTGTACTAGAGGGTAAGCTTCATGGGGGCAGGGACTCCGGCTTGTTCACCACTGTATCTTTAGCACCTGGTATAGTGCTTGGCACAAGGAAGGCATCAGTAATTATTTCTTAAATTACTAAATGCACTTTTCATGGAGTCTCCTATCTGACCACCTTCTATTGCCTTTTCTTTCAGATGATCCTGAAGCCATCTTCCTTTCCTTGCTTATGTCACTGGGCCCCTGCCATTACACCAGGCCCGTGTTTATGCTAACAGATAGGATCAGTTTTCCCAATAGCATTAGGGAAGTTGTGTTGCCTTCTCAACTACTCCCTCTGGGTGAGCCAGTCATGCTATCTACCATCCCCAAGTCCCTTTCTAGTTTACCCCAGTGGCCTTCATTGTCAGGGAGAGAAGAGATCCAAAGGATGTTCTTTCCCAGCCATGCTGAGGACCCATGAGTCAGTCTAGCCCAAAACACACTCCACATGGGGTTATGGTGACTAAGACAAACACAGAGCTGCCTTGTGGGATATGGACTCAAGGAATTTAGAAAGTCACCAGGGAGAAATCCAAGAGCAAGTCTACAGATAGAAGCAGACACACCATGACAGTGAAGTGGTGAACGTCAAGAAAGAGAGAACTATCTTGGATCCCCACAGCCTTCCTGTTTCATTTGAAGGATATGTTTAAAATAAACTCATTGTTAAAGAGGGTCTCTCAGTGAGTCACTATTCCTCATTTGGTCAGGAGCCTGACTAACCCAGGTCAGCACCTGCTGGCAAAATGGCAAAGAGCTCAGTGAGGCAGCTCACTGAGTAGTTGTCACAGTCCTAGGCCACTTAAAGAGTGAACCACTCCACCCAGAGATGGCATCTGGAATGACAACTCCACACGAGTTCAGACCTTGTCATCTCCCACCACGAACCACACAGCAGTCTCTCTACTCCCTTCCTCACCTCTTCTGCACCCACCACCAGATTCATCTTTCACAAAGCACAATGTCCGTTCTGTCACTGCCCTGTCCCAAGTCCTCCACTGTTCTCCACGGACAACAGAACCGGTGCTGCATTTGCATCGGTGGGATAGGAATTCTCCTGTATGTACACTATTTTCCTTAATCAATCCTCAGAACAACAATAAGGTAGGACCTACCATCTTTATTTTGGGTCATAAGAAGATTAAATAAATTGCACAAACCTAAAGCTATGAACCAGAAGAGTTAAAGAAGAAACGCAGGTGTTCCTGTTTCTAAAAGCTCTCCTGTTTACACCATTCATTCATTCATTCATTTATTCATTCATGCATTCATTCAGACCACATGCCAGGAATTGTGCTAGATGCCAGGATTACAGTGGCTAATTTCGGAGAAGATAACTATAAGAGTACTACGATGCAATGCAGCATGATCAGTGCTGGGCAGGGAACATGCCTGCTAAGGAGGCAGACTGAAGGGGCACCAAGCCTCACCTCACCAGTCAAGGAAGCCTTCCTCAAGGCAGTGTCATCTGAGTTCAGATCTAAAATTGGGGACGTTATTGAAGAAGTTAACCTAGTGGCCAGGGGGCTTGTCTCTTCCTCTGAATGTCCTAGATTGATGGATGGACTGTCAGGGAAGGAGGGAGTGAGAGGGTGGAGGGAATAAAGGGAGAAACTGAACAAATACCTATTAATTGTCAAAGATATTACCAAAATACATTTTGTGTTCTAACTCCTATCCCTGGGGCTTACAGCAGTTCCTGTGTAATTTGAAACTAAAGTGTATTTGCTTACCCAGAAGCATCTCTTCCATCTTACACACACACACATACACACACACACACGCATGCGCATGCAATCTCATGGCTGGTCTGCTGGCAGTGCTAATTATGTTCTCCATAACACGTTCCTGATTGCATAGAATTAAATAAGGCAGGTGTGGAGGTGACAGAACAAAAGAGAATATGCCTTATATGACAGACTGATCCATTTGGTGGGGGACAGGGTGAAAACAGCAAATGTTATATATGGAGATTAGAACAAAAAGCACAACAGAGTCACACTTATAAAGATAAATAAAATCAAACTGAAGATCATTTTTGCAGTTTCTTCTATTATAAATGTAGTCTGAGCACACTGTCTTATGGTTTTTCAGCCTTTAGCAGCTTCTGATTTACCTTCTAAGATGGCACTAAATTAATAGAGAAAACTATTCTGATAGAATATTCAATTTTGCCTTTACAACTTGCAGGTTGATTCATAATCACCACTTCTCCATTAGAGGGAAAGGAGAAGGTATAAACACTTTTACTCTGTAAGAGCTTTACCAAGTAAGGACAAAGATGAAAAATAAATTCTGGATAAAAAAGCAGAAATAGAAAATCTGGGCACATAAACTGGACTATCAGCCCAAACGGAATTAGCTCGATTTCATAAATTATTAAATAGCTGTGAGCATGGGCTACCCCCAAACCAGAAAGCCTGACTTGTAGTTCTGGAGATGCCTCCCTTAGAAGGAAAAGCTTTTCATAACTACAGTCCTATCCCTGTACGCTGGGACGGGATGTTCACCAAACCACATTTCATTTCTTCTGGGGGCCACCTTCCCTCTCCACATTCGCAGCCTCTGAGAGATCAGGTTTGGTCTTGAGACTGAGTTTTGGCCAACGAAACGTGAATGGAATTCCTAGGGAAGCCTGGGACCATGAACAACTGCATGGGCGGGCTACAGACATCCCACTCCGCTCACCTCTGCCCTAGCCTGCTTTAAACTAACATGGGAGGAGGGAGCAAGTGCATTAAGGCACTGAGCGTTGGGTGTGGTTTTTAAGGCAGCTGATCAAACCTAAGTGATACACACCCAAGGCAGAAAGGAAACCAGGTCCTCCAGAGTAGGCTACGATGCTGCAGGCCATGAGCAGGTTAATGACAGATGCCTGAAATGGTTCCACTGGACACACTGAAAGTAGAGAAACTTCATACTCAGATATTGTCAAGTTTTTAATGACCTTCCAGAGGTCAGGACATTTAAAAGGAAGCAGGTTATAAAATAAGAAGAGGACAGAAGGGAAGATGAATAAGGGTAACACAATGTACCTTAGCACATGTACCGAAATGCCCACCCCGAGCTCGTGAGTTCCTGAGAGTTGAGAGCACATCTTTTGCTTAAATGCTTCATTCGTGTACCAATGTCTACAGAACATCAATCCAAACCTCTCGAGCTAGTTCCTCACTCTCCCTGATTCATTCCTGCCTCCCTCTTTAACCACTTCCATCCTCTGCTCACCTATCCTGCATTATATATATGTGTGTGTATCCTGACCAAGCCCTGGGGCTTACAAATAGTCGTCCCTCTGTAAGGTGTGCCCTTCACCTACCTTATCTGCCTCCAAAATTCAGGTTAAGCTTAAAGACATCCCGTTTATTCATAGCTTTTACTGAAATCTGTTCTCCCTGGGAAGCATGCTTCTTAAGCTGGGTTTCCATAACCCTTTATGACCATTAACTGTATGTATCACAGCACTGAATCACTAAAATCGTAATCCTTGCTCTTCGTTCTCATCCTTGGCTACACTCACAGGTCCTCAATGAGAATCATGTATGGCTGGGTTCATTCCCCTTGGCCTGCCGAATATCCAGTGCAACACACACACACACACAAACGTATCAAACAAGAGGTGTATGATTGAGTTGAAAATAAGGAGCTCCCTGGAGTGTACAACACAAATGTAACTGGAGAGAGTGGAACACTAAAGATTTTCCAGGAAACCAAGAAATATGCCATCAAAAGAAGTCCACTGCAGCCTTTGAATAAGATTTGCTGCACAGATGTCAGTCCATCTTAAGGCTGAATTACACTGGTCTATAAGTATAGTCGAAAAAGGAAAGCAGACTTGAGGAATAGATGCTTTAGAAAATATATAGTGAAAATGCCAATTTGAAAGATAAAGGAAAATAAATCTGGATCAAAGGACTTTTTGACCCCCACAAATGCCACTCCTTCCTGCCTTTATACTTCAAAAAGATTCATTTTTGCCCTTAAGCAAAACAGGCCTATATTCCACCATTAAAATGAATATACTAGAAATACCCTACGTGTCCAACAATAGGGAAATGGTTAATTACACAGAATTACTTCCAAGAGAAGAACTTATAATAATACCATGGGAGGGGCACCTGGATGGCTCAGTCAGTTAAGCACCTGACTTAAGCTCAGGTCCTGATCTCCAGGTTGTGGGATGGAGCCCCATTTCAGGCTCCCTGCTTAGTGGAAACTCTACTTCTCCCTCTCCCTCTACTGCTCCCCCTGCTCATGCTCTATCTCTCATATAAAGACAATTATCATATGATCTCTCTGATATGAGGAACTTGAGGGGCAGGGTGGGGGGGTCGTTGGGGGTAGGGATGGAAAAATAATGAAACAAGATGGGATGGGGAAGGAGACAAGCCATAAGAGACTCCTAATCTCACAAAACAAACTGAGGGTTACTGGGGAGTGGGAGGGTAGGGATAGGGTGGATGGGTTATGGACATTGGGGAGGGTTTGTGCTTTGGTGAATGCTGTGAAAGATGTGAGCCTGATGATTCGCAGACCTGTACCCCTTGGGCAAAGAATAAAAATAAAATTAAAAAAATAAAATAAAATAAAAATAAAAAAATATCTCTCATATAAATAAATTTTTAAAAATCTTAAAAAAAATAGCATGGGAAAATGTTCACTAGAATGTTGACTGCAAAAGAAAGAGTAAGATACTATGTATCTAAAGCATGATTTCAGCAATATATATAAAGTACATTTGCATATTTAGATGAAACAATGGAATGAAATGCAACAAAATGGTGTAACTGTGGTGTTGTCAGAGTAGTCAAAGGCACGGATGGTTTTATTTTCTTCTCTAGGTTTTTAAAATATTTTCCAGGTCATCTACAATGAACACAGAATAGGTTAATAATTAGAAAGTAATGTGAAAATGTTCCCAAGTCAGACTGTCTGGATTTGAGTCCTACTCCCACATGGTGACTATGTGACCATCACTAAGTACTATACTTTTGCTGTGGCTTCAGCTTACTCATCTGTAAATGAAGACGGCGTTGAGTTTCCTTTTAGGGTTTTTGTGAGATAATGATGAGATGACCCATCAAAAGCTCTTAGAACAGTGGCCGGCATACAGTAAACCTCTCTAAACAGTATCCAATAATGTTGCATGTGGAGGAGCCCAAGAGTGCCTTGGAACTTGAGCAGCATCAACATAAGATGGAAAGAGGATGGGCTCACATAACAAACTTTGCCTCCCACATAGTTTTACAAAAGCCACCCCCTCACCCCCGCATCCACGGGATATACCTCCCAAGAACCCCAGTGGATGCCCAACACCGACCTAGTTCGGAACCTTACATTCACCGCGTTATTTCCTATGTGTACCTACCTATGATAAAGCCAAATTTATCAATTAGGCACAGTAAAGAGATTGACAACAATAGCTAGTAAAAAAAAAAATACAACAGTTCCAACAAAATACTGTAATAAAGGTGATGTGAATGCAGTCTCTCGAAACATTTTCTTGTCCTGCATGCGCCCTTCTTCTTGTGCTGATGTGAGATGATAAAATGCCTGTGTGGGGAATGACGTGGGCACCATGACACAGCATTAGGCTACCACCGACCTCCTGCTGGTATCTCAGGAGAAGGATCATCTGCTTCCTGACCATAGTTGGGGGACGGGGGAGCTGAAACCAAGAAAAACAAAAGCATGGGAAGCAGAACGGTGGACAGTGAAACGACGGATAAGGGGGATGCTACGGTACTCAAGACTGCCCAGGCATTTAAACCTGGTAGGTTACTGGTTCTCCTTCATGCAAGCCTCCATCTCTCCTGCACTAACACAAGTGCCAGGAGAATGATGCAGAGAAGAAGAAAGGAGCAATTTTCAACTTTATTCTCCATTGCTTTTGTCCACTTCCTCACCGCCTCCTCTCTTTTATATGTATTTTGTCTTAACTGGCAATTTTGGGCTTAATTGGTAGAATGCTGAGAAGCTGAAGTAAACAAAGCTCAGTGGAATATAAAGAGGAAAAGGAAAAAAAAAAAAGGAAGGCTTGAACGTCAGCCTCAACTCTAACTATGATCAGAGGAGCAGGCTGGTGTGGTGCTGCAACACGCATGACCTCCTAGCGAAGGAGACTCACGTTTCATTTGCTGCTCTGATTTTCTCACAGCAGAGATAATTTACCTGTGCTATGATTAAATCCTGCTTTCAGGCTCTCGGCAACGCTTGCCTGCTGTAGTATCTCGAATTTGGGGAATCTGTCTGAATTTAGACAGAGTATCAAAGATAACTAGGGAGGCAAGGAAATCTCTTTTCCCCTCCAAGAGTTGCAGAACTAGATCCAGTCTATTAAAGTCCATTGGTAGATTTGCACAAGTAGCCTAATTAGAGATATTCAGATAGCAGGCACAGGTTCCCTTTGCCTTCCAGGTTTAAAAAGAAAAATCAATGTCCACACACAGGAAAAAAATTGAGCACTTATTTCGAAGCCACAAATTACAGCAGTGCCATGCACAGAAAAACCAGCAGATGGGCTCTAGGTCAATGCAAAAATACCACCTCATGGGGAAGAATGATTGGAAGGGATGGGCAGAACTTTCACCTCCAGGTCACAAGCTCAAAATGCAGCCCAGCCCTGCCTGTATGATGTTTATAACCCACTGACAGTCCGCATGAAAAGAGCTGGCTTGAAGACTTACATTTTCACCAGAAACCGCCGTCTTTTCCGCTGAGAGGCTGAAAAACAGTAGGATCTCCCAAATGAACTCACCTGCTCAGCTCCTAGAGGTGTATTCCAGCTGGCATGGCTGAATCAAATTGCACAGTGCACACAGTTCATTTCCAGCTTTCCTGACCCAGCTCTGCGGCTGAGCACTCTGGCAAGTTGAGGTTCCAGATGGGAACGCAGCCCACAGTGCCTGCCTTACCTCCTGACTTGCGGTCACAGGATCAGAAAGAGGGAACGGAAAACATAAAGGGGAGCCTGAATCTCCTTCTTCCAGGCTCCTGGGGCCCAAACTCCTTGGTAGCACGGAGTCTAGTGACTAAAAACAAGATCTAAAGGTGAAGGATTACCTAGTAATTTTCAGGCTTTGTTTCAAAAGGAAACTAACAGTTACTAAACCATAGCCACACACCAGGCACTCTGTTAAACGTTTAATTCAGAGCTTCTAAGCAAAATAACAAAAATAAAAAATCAAGAGGCATGAATGAGGGAATAGATGCCCTAATGCAAAGGAATCTGTAGGCATTTTTACTTTTTTAGCTTGTGAGGCAATTTTTACCTCTGTTTCACTCCAAAAAGTACTCTAGGAAACTGAGAGTTAAGTTGTATCACCATCACCATCATCACCGTCACCGTCCATGTTTTATACCGTTGATAACGGAGGCCAAAAAGATAGAAGTGAAATGCCCAAGATCACAGCTAGAAAGCAGCAGGGTCCATAAGTCAACACAGACGACCAAGCCAGGGCTTTCTGCTTACCAACACACTACCTCTTCCTATAGACCAGAAATGCTTTTTCCCTACCCACACTTACCCAAAAGCTAGATCAAAATGGAGACAAGAGACGATCTGGTACTGTTTTAAAAACCAAAGGAAAAGAAAAAACAGCTTTTATTTTCTTCCCCCTTTCGGCACGACAACCTGAATCACTCAACCTGGTCTGTGCTATCTCTGGGAATGCCAAGTCTTCTTGCTGTAAGACCTCGTTTCCATGTTGGATTAAAAATAATTAGCAGCATTGCACAATACGCAAGACAGAATCAGAACCCTGCAATCCTTTCCATGTAGGTGGCCAAGAAGAAATATCCTGTCCTTTTGAGAAAGACCAAGAAGAGAAACATCCCAGGACATGGAGGGAACTCAATAAATGGAGGCTATTATTTCTGTTACTGGTCCTCAGGCTCTGGGAATTGAGATGCAACACAAAGGCAGTGTTACGGAATGTTCCATGGAATGTCCCCTTCTGACTGCCCGGGAGCAGCACAGTGCTCACCACTTGAGGGGCACACACCTCTTGCATCTGCGCACGCACTCACTCTGCATTTCTAGGGCCATCCATAAGAGCTAAAAAATCCTCAGAAGTCACAGAGAAGTTGTCTTTGATGGAGTGCCATCCCCTGACCCAAAACAGTCCTTGCCTTTGAATCAGTTTATGTTACCAGTTATTTAGCAGACTGATTGCTGCTATGGCAACTGCACATCCCTCCACACAGACACCGGCATAAGTCCTTGATACGATCCTGGCTTCATCTCTCTGGCTGCATTCATTCCATGCCAAAAATTAGAGAATATTGGGGAAATTAATTGCCTCCTGCACTGTAGGCCCTGGGACTGCATCGTGGTACAAAGAACAAATGAAGCCTGGTGTGGAAAGCAAGAACCACGCTTACTGCCTAGCAGCCTGGAAGGAGAGAGAACTCAAGAGTCGCCAGCCGTGCTCTGGCCATACTGCTCACCTTTGGTTTCCACAGCTTCTGCCAAATATCAATGCAGGGTGTACCCAAGACTACAAATGCCATTTGGCAGTGATTTGGAGTCTTTTAGGAAAGCTTTTCGCTAGGCTAGAAAAAGAACCAGCTTTCCCTTGTGCATCAGAAAAAGCTGGACACAGATTCTGGTAGACCATCCTTTGGCTACATGATCTTAGGCAAATTCCTTAAACCCTGAAACCTAGGTTTTCCCACCTACAACACAGAATTAAACACAGTATCTGCTTCACCTCATTGCTGAGAAGACAGTAGAAAACCACAACCCTGGCACGTAGATAGAGCCCAAGAACTCTCTGTTCCTTTATTCTCATCTTCCCTCTTCAGTTTCCTGATTTATCCTTTCTGCCTGATTAGCAAGAGAGGTGATTAGGCTCATTAGGAACTGGTTCTATGCTGTCCTGTTTCTGATTCAGAAGCGTGAGCCTCAAATTCTGCCCAGTGTGTCAAATCTGTTCTACGAAACAGATCAGTGCTTTTGGCTGGTTTCAACCCAAAAGGACAGGCTGGATCCTCCAAGGGAGTTTTCCTCTTTCTAGGTTTCTCCCCTTAACCACCGATGAACCGTCTTTAACATGCAGTTGTTTATTATGAATGAAGCTGGCAAACTAGAATGGGAGAACAGCAATGGCACCCATCCCCAGAAGAGCCCCTTGCTTCTCATACCCTGCGCGTGGCTGAGGCTGTGATCTCATTCCGCTCAGGAACCTGTGTTATTAGCAGCCATGCTATTTCTGTATCAGGAGATGCCTGGAGCACTGACGGAAATTCTTCTAAACCATATGTTGTTTTTATGTTTTAACACAGAATATGTATATATGATTTGCATAAATACAAAAATAAATAGCTGTCCTGTATTTCTCTGAAGACTGTCAACTCCAAAGAAAGAGGCAGAAGTCCTCCCACATCTCGGCCTTAATGGTGGTTGGTACACAGCAGAGTCAGTGATGTCGCCAGCCCAAACTGACTCTGGGACTTAATAGTTAATAATTTATGATGCAAATGTTCTCACTTTATGTAGTTTTTACCCTCGACGTTGAGAAGAATGGCAGAGTCAGGTGTGAGACCGGATGTGCTACCACACCGTAAAGCAATACCACTTTCGTGAGCTCACTCTGAAGATCCCAGAATTCAGGGTCAGGTGACAATAAAATAATTCACTGAAAGCAATGCTTTGTTCACAAGGTCTAACCAGAGGCATCTGGCGCCTTGGATAGCAATGTAGCTTTAAAGTCAGAGCGACCTGGGTCCTAGATTCTACGCCTTTCTAAGCGTCAGTCTCTTTTTCTTTAAGATTGGTAGCATTTGTATTTATTTATCTTGCAGGGTTATAGAATGGGGTAGCTGGGAGTAAACATTCCTCAGTGACAAGGGTCATGGTTGGACTCTTGACCAGTCAGAGCTGAGTGAGCCTGAACCAGTCAGTGACAGTATCCTCTTCTGATAACGGGAGGTACCCATGTCCTGCTTCATGGCGTTGTGAAGAGGAGCTCAGATGATCCAGGTAAAGTGCTCGGCATGGGCCTAACCCATATAAGAGCTCAGGCATGTAGCCCATAGTCGTTGTTACAGTAGTAAATGATATGATGGATGAAAAGAGCCTGGTTCTCAGGTTTTTTTTAAAAAACTGAAAATTTAAGATACCTGGAAAGCATGTTGTCAGGAATATTTCAGACATTGCAAACCTCTTTAGAATCAAAAAGTTGGAGAGGCCCCTGTTACAGTAAGAAAGGCATGATCTGATAAATCTGTCGTCCCGCTGAAATTGTTGCAGTGCCACAGAGCTGCACAGAGATGGGAAGGCCTGGCTTCCGTGCAGCCGTCCTGGTTCTGAAGTGTGCCTGCTGGAACACAGGGACCAGGGGCTTGCTGTGCTCCATCGCCCCAGGGGTGGGTGAGTACGAGCTACTGCCAAGGATGGTGGGAAAGGAAGCACAAAAGCAAAATTCTAAATGACTCGGTGTAACAGGACAGTGCCAAAAAAAAAAAAAAAAAAGAAAAAGAAAAAATATCAACTGACAGGCCGGCCAACCACCCCCTGAACACAATGGGGGGCAGTTCACTTTGAACAACGGGGCCATCAATGAGGCCAGTAAGGCAATTCCGTAAGAGTTAAAGCAATAACTAAAGTAATGATTTTTATAGACACCTAGCACAGATCAGATTGCTGGTCATGCTTTTTTTGTTTTGTTTCTTCAAAGATACACCCACGCACCTTTGGCAGTGTTATCCTCAAACGACAAGATGTTACTTCTAAGCTGCAAGACCTCAGGCGCTATCTGTCCTCACCCACACCCAACTGTCTACCATCTTCAGCACCAAACATATCCCTGAAGACAAAAATGGCCCTTCAGTTCCTGAGTCGTTTAAACTGAAAAACCAGTTAAAGTGCCATTCCCAAAATAAAACAGAAACATGGCCACTGGCATGAAATATTTACAGCTGTGAGACAAAAAAAAAAAAAAAAAACCAGAAGAAAGAAGAAGCAAGCCTTACTTGACCTGGTAGGCAGGGGAATGATGCAGTTGCACAAACAGCAGAGAAGCACTTCGCCCTAAAACCCATCCCTCTTCTGGGATCCCTGCATGCACCAGTCACTCAAGTGAAAGATCCAGGAGTTGTCTTCAGCAGCTTTCTCCCCTCACCCCTGCACCCAGTCACTGACGTAGTTCCATCTATTCCCATCTACTCTGTGGCTAGCAGATCTCCATGCCTGGGACACCCCTCTGCTGCTCAGGTCCTCCGAGCTCCTCCTGACCAACACAGCCATACTGCTCACAGGGTTTTCTCTATTCCGGGTTTCCCTCCAACTGCTTCTCAGAGCCAACAGCATGGCTCGGAAGGTCCTTCAAGCTCCAGCCTGTACGTGCATCCTAGTTTTATCCTCTGCCCAGCACCCTCTCCCAGCCTGCCATTCCCTACACATGCCGAAACCCATCAGACCCGTGTGTGCTGTCAGGCTGCGGTGCTTCTCCCTCCGCGTGGGGCTACCTCAGCTCTGCACACTCTCGTGTGTGTCCTTTAAGACTTAGTTCTTATGTTCTCTCGTTTCTTAATCACTCCTGGATCCTCCCAAGCTAGCCTCGGGGGCTCCCTACAGGGTGCTCTCTGTCCTTGTACGGAGCCTCCTCAGAGCGTGTTTCATACAATACAGCAACCATCACCCTGTCTCCCTGTCAACTCCTGGGCGCTGTGGTATATGTGACAGAAGCATGGCCCTAAGAGGAGACACAGGGGAGGCTCAGGAAAACAAGGTGTCTTGCACTCACGGGTCCTAGAAACAGGAGGCAGTGCACGCCACACAGGGTCACAGGGGCCATGCCAGGTTTTAGACAGGGGCAGAGGAACGTCTAAGATAGAGCCTTTGTTGGGGTTTCCTCAGGTAACGCAAGGCAGGGCAGGATAAACATTTCAGGATTGGCTAGTTTGAATCATCTCCTCTGGCTTTAGGCTACTAGGGTGGAGCCTAACCGCTTG
This sequence comes from Ailurus styani, assembly GCA_002007465.1. Classification (NCBI taxonomy): domain Eukaryota; kingdom Metazoa; phylum Chordata; class Mammalia; order Carnivora; family Ailuridae; genus Ailurus; species Ailurus styani. The sequence goes on along the minus strand of LNAC01000444.1, from coordinate 825,099 downwards.
GTACCAGGCTCTGAGGTGGTCAGAGTGGAGGGCTATGGCCTCCTGGAGTACACAGGCCAGATAAAGGAGGTATGGCTGTGGATTGCTTAGCTTCCTGCTCAGAGGCATGCTCCCAGAGGCTGAACCCTTTGCCATCTCTAAGAGCTGACTAGTCCCTGAAGGGCTAGTCAGTAAGAAAGCCAGAACGGTTTTAAGGTGTCAAAACATCATATTATATGGAAAATAAATTACATAAACAATACAACTCCCAACCCCTAAACGAAAACCTGGGCTGGCTCTTCCCTGTCACATTCTTGGCCCTGTTCTAGCAGGACCTGGAGCAGGGCTCATATCCATGAATAAGCTGCTATGGACCAGTTTACAGGTTTTCTACAGCTGGTGCTTTCTGCCTTGTCAATGCCCTGACCATGCCGGTTAGGAAACACTTTGACTGTCATCCCTGATTATAACTGCTTTATATCTATTATCACAGCCCTGTGAGGTGTGTGTTATTATCCACATTTCAGAGATCCAGAAACTAGGCTCAGAGAAGTTAACCCACCTGCTGAAATTACACAGTAGCTACAGAGCCAGAACGTGGAGCCATGTCTACGTACACCAGGCCCTGTGCTCTCTCCTTTCCATCAGACTGCCTCTTGGCTCTTTGTTCTTACTTCCTGACTTAGGCATCTAGAACAATGCAGGGCGTCCAACAGGAGTTCATGAAATGCCGAGTGAATTACGGCATAAACAGCAGTGAAATAGAATATTTTAAACTTCTCCCACAGCTGATCTACCCTATGGAATAAAAGGGTGGGAGGTCTAGAACCATGTTTTTAACCAGAAGACAACTTGTAAGAACAACAGCTGACTTCATCAAAATGCAATATGTTCTTCCCTATAGGAGTGATCGCATTCTAATAGCTACTCACTGAGTACCTCCCAGGGAATGTGCAGTGTGCTAAGAGCTTTGTGTTCATTCCCCCACCAATCCTGCAAGGTAGAAACAATCTCTGTATCCCCATTTTCGATGAGGAACCAGAGGCTCAGAAAGGATATGTAATACGTTTAAATGGCTCAGAGCTGGCAAATGGCAGGCAAAGCAGGGATCAGAGGTAGGTCGGACTCTCCAGCACACCTGTCCTTTCCACTGTGCCACACAAACATTTTCTTTTATGTTCACGGATCATTTGGAAGAGGAGTGCAGAGGGCAGGAAACAGGACTTCATCCTACCTGGAGGTCTCTGAGACAAAAAAGTGCTATATCACCATTAAGTAGCTTCGTCAGTAATGGATTATTGTGGCTTCCATCTTCCGGGCTCAACAGGAGGCTTGGTCATGGGCTCAGGACCCATCTCCTGCTAGAATCTTATTAGTGCTTCCTCTGCACAAATAAGAACTGGTATATTGTGTTAAATTGACTGACACAAACAACCATGCCTTATCCAGAAATAGAAAATGCAATTTTCTTTAGCAAAATAGAACATAGGAAGTGGTGGGGGTTGAAATGTCATGCACAGAACAAAGGTTTGGCAGAGGAGAAAGGTTAAAATCAATCACCCTATGGGGAGAAGAAAGGTCTGCAGTATTCTGTAGTAATTACCCACCCAAAGTCACATGACAGAATCAGGAGCCACTGCTCCTTACAACTCCTTAAAAAGGAAAGAAAGAAAAATCCCCATCCCATAATGTTAATGTTTTACTTTTCATGAATCATTTGGAAAGATCATGGATACACTACTGAAAATAAAAGAATGCCATTTAAATAGTCTCACCTCTAGTGGTAGGAAGTGACCTTTTCATTTAAGAATGAGGTAGGAAAAAAACCAAGCTGTTCTGTCAACAGAAACCACCACCAGTACATTACTACTCTGACTTGTATGCTAGAGGAAATGATAATTAAAGTGAAAATAAAGACTTATCCATCACTCTTATTTGCTGGCCAATAACCTTCTCTTCCAGCAGAATCTCCATTCCCACTGCTATGGTTTCACAAATATCAAATCATTATATAACTTTTCTGACACTGTTGTTGTTGTTGTTATTTTTTTCCAAAACAAGCTTTTCCTGTTGCTTTCTACCTAAAATTATGAGTTCTTCCAGGTCCTACAGCTGATGTTTTCATCTTAACCCCCACTAGTTTTAATGCCATGACATTCTCCATTCAGACCAAGGTGAAGTTAAGAGCAATCATAAAACAAAGACACCAAAATATTGGCTTTTAAGGTCCCATGCTAAGATATGGAGTCAAACAGAAAGATTAAAGATATATAGTCCATCAAGGAATTGTCAACAAAAGTACAAAGTCGTGTTCTGTCTTCTGCACTCAGTCTTGGCCAAGTCCAGCCAAGACTAAATGGTTGTCAGAGACCCTCTTTCCTGTTCAACAGAAGATAGAACAGAAGAAGGGACTGACATCACAAGCAACAGAGATGGGTCAGAGACTGGCCTTTCCTTTATCTGTTTGTTTGTTCACGTACTACAAGGTGGCAAACAGAAATATTAAGTCAGATCAGTGAAATCATTTAAAAGCAGAAAGAAGCATGGTGCACTTGAGCCTTGATCTGACCAGGAAGCTGGAGGACTGGGATAAAGAAATAAATTGGCTCAGGGTTCTCTCAAGTCAAATAGGTCATCACCTTCAATGACCTACATGACAGTGTGATTAATAATAGTGATTCCCCACATCTAAAGCCTCCACCCTGCTGGGTACACTCTGGAAAGTCACTTCTTCTGTTAAATATAGATTTGGTTTCTAAGTCACTTCCAGCTTTTGTTCTCAATTCCTTTTTATCTTGAACAAGTCATACACACCTTCTGAGTATTAACTGTCCCCAGGAACCCATGTCCCTTATTTAATAAGAGTGATGTGAAATGAGAGTCAGGACTATACGGTACACTGACTTCCCAGAAAAATCAGTCTATAACATTTTCAAGGGTTTTAGTAAAGATAAAAGAATTTTTTACATTTAAGAGGAATGGATCTTAGGGAATTTGAGTTTGTTTTTGGAGGGAAAATGCTGCAAAGAGGGTACCGATAAGAGCATGGCTACACTGCCTTGAGCAAGCTGATCTAGTGTCTTGGGGCCTCAATATGCTCACCTGTAAAATGGAGAGCCTCAGCTCTGTGAGCATCCCTAAGTCTCTTTCTGGCTGTAACATTAATGAATTAAACCAGAGCTAAAATTGGATCTCACAGTTTAAGATGGTCTGCTTAGGGCATTTTAAATAGCTGCTTTTTTCTGCAATTGTGGCATGTACCTGAGAGACAAATTCAATATCCAAGAGAAAAAAAACATTGTCTCTTCCTTGCTTCCCCTCCGCCCTGCCCAGCCTTAGTCCTTAGTACCCTCCT
>LNAC01000444.1:725886-821544 GCA_002007465.1 Ailurus styani | reverse complement strand
TTCCCTCCTCCCCCCACCCCCACGCCCCAGTCCCCAATAAAAGCCAAGATAGGGAAGGTCCAAGGCAGACTCTTGGAGCGGCCTCTCCATTCAATGGACTCTTGGAATTATTCTGGTTTCTGAATAAGACAGTCCCTCCTTCACCCCCGCACTTATCTCTTTGGTCAGCCATTAAAAGGGATGAGGCAAAAGCATTGCCCAGCAAGAAACTCGTGCAGCTGGCAGAAATGAAAAGCACAGATCTTTCCTCACAGGTCAAATCTAACTGACACAACACAGATAAAGCTAGGCTGCCAGAGAAAAAGGAAGACTCACAAGCCGAGGAAACCAGGGAGGAAACTATTTTGAGTTCCTTTCACCAAAAATTTTAACTTATTTGTGCTTTGTTATTTATCAGAGCCTCCTGGAACTCTCTGGCTTTTCTTTATTAATAATATTATTATTGAAGGATTTTTTTTTCCACTTGCCGACAAGCTATTCCCTGATTAGCTGGAATATTCTGGCTCTTTTTAAAACCTGCTGTCATTCTAGAGAGGTCTACCTGCGCCCTGGGGGCAACCTGAAACAAACAGCTTCTTTTTCTCATTGTGGTCCAGGAGTTTAAGATCCTGCCTGAATAGCGCTGGAGTTATTTAAAAAGTCTCCTGTTTCCCTGGAGCCCCAGAGCTGTTTTAGAGAGAAAGTGACCTGGGAGCTGCCACTCGGTATACAGCTTGCTTTTGAAAGCACACACTGCTCGCCCAGAATTGGCTTCCCTCTTCACAGTCCTGCTCCAAATGGGGATGAAAAATGCCGAAGAGGCCAACTGAAATGAACGCTTTCATGCGTTGAGTTTATTCAGTAGCGAGGGACACACTGATACTCAGGGAGTTGGCGCCAAAAAGCAGAAAACTCTGTCTTCGTGCCTCCAAGTTTCCATGGAAGAGAGAGCAAGCTGGTGGGTCACAGTGAAGGAGAAGGGGTGAAGGGACAGAATTGGGAGGCTTGACCTTCAAAGCAGGAGGAGTTATAAATGAGGAAGGATGGTTAATTGGCTGGGAATTTTCTGGGAATCTGGAGAATGGCAAGCCTCCTTCTTGGTCCCACGAAAATGTGTAGTGTAGGGGAAGACTGCCCTTCCATGAAAAGCGATTTGGGAAAACAGTATCCTGAGGAAGATGAAGGTTTTAAATTCTGGCTGCACAGCACTCTGATAAACAGTTGAGGGTGTGGGGTAACTGTTAATAAAGCAAAAGAATGCTTCTGTGTGCACAATGGAAAGGATCCTGAGGCGTGCTAATATTTGGAGGGATGAGAGTAAAGGAACTGTGAGGTAATCAGGGAATCTGGACCTTAGAGAGATGGACAATTTGACAGAAATGGAGGAGCAGAGCTTTCATGGAAGTGACTAGCCTTGCCTGGCCTGACTGTGGCTAATTAGCAAAACTCTCCAAAGTTCAACAGACATAGAGTGGGGCACTGACATGCCATTGGCAAGTGGATCCTGCACTGGCAGGGGCAGCAAAGACATCTCTGGTTTATTTTTAGAGAAAATAAAATTCTAGTTGGGGTTGAAAAGAGAAGACTATGCCCATAAACACGTATGTACATAAAACCAGAGTCCCTGCTTCCACTGAGCCCTTCCATGCCAAAGAATAGGAGCCCGCTGCACTGGAGCCTGGCCCGGGTCAGGTAAAGGGGTCAGTGAGCTCTAACAAGGGGTTACAAAGCTCCAACATGCCACCCCTGCAGAGGAACAGAAAGCAGGGTATTACTAAACCTTTGACATCCATGAAATTCTGCCCTCACTGAACTCTCAGCATGCTCTAGTAGAATGAGTAATAATCCAAGAGGGGCTAGACTTGAATTCTGGTCCCAGCACCCCTGTTCACCCTTGAAAGAGTAAACTGCCAAATCCAACGCTTGTTTTCTCTCGCCTTGCCTCCCCTCCAAGAGCTGATTTCTGTCCCCACCCTTCTGACAAATCTACTCAAGTGAAGGTCACCCACGACTCCACCTGCCTGATCCTTTCAGCTTTAAAACCCGGAACCCTCTTCCTCCCTTGGTTTCCCAGGAACCAAGCTGGCCTGCTGCTCCTCCAGTGGAACCACTCCCCAGCATGAAATGCCGGGGATGCAGGAACCACAGCTAATCATCACTGTACCTCAAGTAAGAGTATAATAACTGTTAAAAAAGTAACTAAGTAAGATACCTTTATCACTAAGTCTCTATTTCCGCATCTCTTCAAACTCTAAAATACATGACTGTGCGATCTTCTTAAGGTGACTTTATGGATTCAAGATTCAAATATCCTTATTCAGGGAAAAGACTCCACAGAAGATTCTACAATCGTACATTACATGAAAAGGTTCAGTGTGAATATAGCCTCTTCTCCCTTTCAACCTTCCAAAAGCAAGGTATCAGCACTCTTATGTAACACCATGTACTTAATAAACAGACAGGTATCAATGCCGAGACATGCATCATGTAGATATGATGAATATAATGGCTCTAACTTATTATGCTGTATATTGTAATAAAATCCAACTTCAATTTGAGTAAATAGAACTGTTCTTTTTAGCAGTATCTGCTTATGATGCTTAATGATAATTATACAGATCTATTTATATAAACACATTAAAAATGGTTGTGCTGTTTCTGTGTCAATTCATTTGTCATGGCTCAGTACATAATTCCCTACACTCATTCTTTTTAGAAATAAAAATAATATGTTCTAATTAAAGTAAAACTAGAATAAAGTCAGGAAAGTAGAAAGAAGATCTTGATCATACTGAATCCCAATATTCAGTGGTATTAGATGATCATGTGGTTTATTTCCTTTCTGGGAATTCTCTTACCATTTTTATTTTACAGAGGTTATCTAAGCATATAGTGTATATACATAGTTTTTGCAAAGAATACATGTATCATCTTCCCTGAAAATACTAACATATGATCATAAAGGTATTCGGGAGTAAATTGTCACTTCAAAAACACATCTTACAGAGAGCATTCACATGGTTTTTAAATAGAAATCTCTAAATATCTTATTCACAGTTTACAGTGGTGATGTACCTTTTAAACAAATAAAGCTAAATAAAGTACTCAGAAAATTAATGCTATTTAACATTCCCATCGGATCAGTGTAAACACTACTCACACCTCTTCTCTCTCAATGGCTAAATCACCAAATACAGAAGCCACCACAATGTCAGTACCACAGCCTCAGAGAAGCACAAGGAGATCCGAGGTCAGGTGTCAGGTCATCCCGGGCCACTCTTTCTGACACAGCTGTCTTCCCATCACTCCAGTGGATGCATCTCACACTTCTAGACTCCAGGAAAAGACATGAAAAGAAGAAACAGAGCATCTGACTTTTCCTACTAGGGTGCTGCCTAAGGTTCTTTTGGACTTCAGGACTGAGGCTGAAGTCTCTTTGAAGGAAGGACCCATGTCTCATTCAACCCTGTATCCAGTGACTAGCATTTTGCATGGTACACAACCAAAGCTCTAGTATTATTTGTTGACCGGCGAGTAACAGCCATGGGCAAATGGCCAATTAGGAGTAATTTTAACTGCAAGTAGCAGAAAACACAAATGCAGATATCTAGCTAGCTAGCTAGCTAGCTAGCTATAAATATATATCTCAAGAAGTCTAGGGCAAGGTAGCTGTTGTGGCTTGTTCAATGGTTCAACGATGCCAGGGTTGATGGCTCTGAAATTCTTTCAGCCTTCTCTTTACAATCTCAAGGCAGCTGTATTTGCTCCAGTCATGAATCCATGTTCAAGGCATGAATGGGCCTTGAAGAGCCCCTGGCTGATTTCCAGTTAAACATCATCAGCAGTATCACCTGACCACCCCTACTTGCAAGGTAGCCTGGGAAAGTGATTCTCTTTCCTGGAGCTAGGCATACAATCTGGATTCTGTTAGCAAGGAAGTCGGGAGAAATGAATAGATAAGCACCTAGCAGTCTGTCTCCACAAATACTGCCCCCCCCAATCTTCTTAAAGTCTAAATGATAAGAGAAGTATACGCTGAAAACAGTGTAAGAATCCAAGAAAATATACTTTTCACTGCACTAGGTATGATCACTCACTGACCGGCACTTCTGAGTTCAAAGGAGAGGTCAATCAAGAAACCCAAGAATTCACATGTCTCAAGGGGTACACTCAACCCCATAACATGTCAGCATCTCCTCTCTTTGGAAGGGGACTTAAAACAGGATATAAAATGTGATTTGTCCAAGTTAGAGGAATTATGAATGTATTTCTTTGGTTATGATATTTAAAAATAATTCAGAGGATTTAAAAAAAAGATTTTATTTATTTATTTGACAGAGAGAGAGATCACAAGTAGGTAGAGAGGCAGGCAGAGAGGTGGGGGGAGCAGGCTCCCCACTGAGCAGAGAGCCTGATGCTGGGCTCAATCCCAGGACCCTGGGATCATGACCCAAGCTGAAGGCAGAGGCCACTGAGGATTAAACCCTCAGAGGATTTATTGAGTGGGGATTGGAGGAGTGTCTGTTTAAACCTCCTTTTCATTGTATCATGCAGCCAGTGCCTGAAATTTTTAGTAACGAGGACCTTTCTATACTCTACGAGGTGGCCTGCTCAACTTTTGAATTCCCCTACTTATCAGATAAGTCTTTCCTGATTGGAACCATATTTTACCTCTCAGTACTATAAAGCCACTGGTTCTAATACTATTTTCTAGAGTGACCAGAATTAGCTTGTCTCTCCTTGCACATGACAGAACTTCAAATAAAACAAAGTTACAACACCTGTTCTCTCAGTCAACCAGGACAGGCCTTCATACTCCTCCTAACCTGGCCTAGCTAGCTTCCACAGCGCTCCCCCTCCTCCACTTCTTCTTCTCTGGTAGAGAATGGAGCTGCCCCACTCTGGGCACTCTGTCCTCGTGCACAGTCCTTGCAATGAGACAGAAGTATGGATGGGCTCTGGCCATCCCTGAGTAGGAGTCTACAACCAACCGTAGTGTCAACACATGCATTAAAATTTCTGCTGGGAAAATTCACCTTTTTGGTTCTCGTCCACAGCTTTAAGCCTAAGAAAAATTATTTGAAATCCTCACTGATCGAGCCACACAAGTTCTCTTCCCCAATATATTTGCCAGGCAAGCCCTCCACAATTTCATTCAAGTCATTAGAAAAAGGAAAACAGTGCGCCTGGGGGGCTCAGTCGGTTAAGCGGCTGCCTTTGGCTCAGGTCATGATCCCAGGGTCCTGGGATGGAGTCCTGCATCAGGCTCCCTGCTTGGCAGAGAGACTGCTTCTCCCTTGAATACTGCCTGCTGGCTTTGCCTACTTATGCTCTCTCTCTGTCAAATAAGTAAATATAATCTTAAAAAACAAAAAAAGGAAAAGGGAAACAAGGTTAACAAGACTGGGATAATACTATGAGAGCTCGTTCTTCAGGTTATCAAGCCACTTAATATTTGGATGACTTTATTATTAAACTATTAAAATACTTCAAAAGATAACTCAACATTTTTCTATTTCATGCAGAGCTCCTGGTATTTTCCTTTCCATATCTTCAGTAGGTAATTTAGAGCCATCATTGAGTTATTTATTTGCCATGTTCGTCATCCCATTCTAAACAGTACTGCACAGATGGCTGGCACACCCTTAAAAATTAAGTAGAAAAATGAGGGAGGAGAATTAACTTGTATGTCATTTAGATCTATATATCTCCTAATCACCCTTTGAGGTTTTATCATGGCCCCTCCCTTCATTTTTTAGACAGACTACAAAACAGTTCACTGTAAAGAAAACTTCTCAAGATCCACGTACTTTTTTTTTCCTTACCAAAGCCATGTGATTTTTTCCCAGATCATTTCCCTAATTCTCCCACATCAATTAGGTGTCCAACAATTAATTCGGTTCTGACGCAAACTACTTGAAGTTAGCACAGACCCCAGAGCTTAGAGGTTCAGTCCCGCAAGACTGCCCCAACTTCAGAACTCAGCAACAAACGGGGGACTCAGGCTACCCATAATTCTGCCAGGCCAACTGCAAATTCAGGAGTTCCCCTTCCTTATTCATTGAGTCTGAGAATTCCCTAGCACAACTCCTAGAACTCAGGAAAACACCCAAACGGTGCCTGGGTGGCTCAGAGGGTTAAGTGTCTGCCTTCAGCTCAGGTCATGATCCCAGGGTCTGAGATCATGTCCCATCCCCGGGCTGAGCAGGGAGTCTGCTTCTCCCTTGGCCTGCCACTCCCTCTGCTTGGGCGTTCTCTCTCTCTGACAAATAAATAAATAAAATCTTAAAAAAAAAAAAAAAAAAAAGATACCACTCAAGGACATCCCAGTGAAGGGATACCTGGGGAGCCAGGGAAGGTGGGGCAGAAATTCTATGCCCATTCCAGGTATGCCATCTTTCCAGTTCATTAATGTGCTCATCAACCCAGAAGCTCCCTGAACCCCATCATCCAGGCGCTTTTATGGAGATTTCATTATGTGTCCACAACTGATTAAATAAGTGAACATTGATAACTGAACCCAACCTCTAGCCCCTGCCCCCACCCAGGAAGTCAAGGGTGTGGGTGGAAGTTTTAGCCCTCCAATCCCACAATTGTGTAGGGCCTCCTCTCCCCCCAGGAGTTACCTCATTAGCACACACAAGACAGTAAATTCCAAGGGTTTTAGGAGCTTTGGGTTCAAAGAGACAGTGGACAAAACCCAAATATTTTTTTTATTATACCACAAAATCCCATGGTCAGTTAATGGTGTAGCTACATTTCAAACTCAGGTCTGCTTGTGGCTGAATTTCATGTCCTTCTCTTACAACAAACTTCCTTCTGATGAATCAAATCTTTAAAAAATTGGAATGAAAGGCTATATTAGTGCAAGATATTTTAGGATGTGCACCAAGTAGAAATATCCTGTGTCAAAGTCACATCATCTGAAAAATGGTAATCAAGAAAATGAGGCTTGAGAAATTTGTTTTCCTTCTGAATAATCATGCTCAGCACTTTCATTGTCATATTTATACCCTTCGTTGGCTAAAGCATGTCAAACAGGTAAGGCCTTTGTTCTCTATTAATTGTTAGTTTCGAATTGTAGGTTAAGGATCCAGGGGACATTTCACAGTAACTCTCACATTTATCATTCACCCATAGATCCACCCACAGACACTCAATATTGGGGGTTTAAATACTGTGCCTTGCAAACACTTATTTACAAAAAAGAAACAGGTTTATCACACACACACACACACACACACACACACACACACACACACACACTCTTAAACACTTAATGAATAATGTGGGAAAATAGATGGTTATAGACTGAGTTACTTGCATACCAAAAAATACAGAGTGCTGTGAGTGGGTCTGTTCCTATTAACTGTAAAAGTGTATGGAAGATATTCTTGGGATGGGAATTAAAGCCTTTTTGTGGTTCTCCATTTTCTAAGTTTTTGGTAGAATGACTAACATAGTATCCAGTTTAGCAGCAAAAAATGGGTTGTAAATTTCCATTCCAAGTTTTTCAGCAACAATGTAATTTATACCATTTGTTGAGTTCTTTTGATGCCAATTACTAATAACTGCAGGCACTTTTCAAATCTTTAATTCTTGCTACCAACTCTGTAAGAGAGATGTCACATCCACATTTTACAAATAACAAAATGACTCGAAAGTTGAGAGGCAAACCACATGGTAGTTGTGTCTTTTTACTGCGGCTTGCTAATTCTACACCCTCAACACTCATCTCCTTCAGAAATCTTCCCCAATCAATTCAAATACTTTTTCTGAAAAAGGAAGATAGAAGGGAAGGGAAGGCAAGAAAAGATGAAGGAAAGGAAAGGGGAGGGAAGGGAAATTTTAGGAAGAGAAGGGAATGGAGGGCAGGACAGAGCAAAACAACTACTCTAAACCAGAGCATCTGGAAAAACAGCTAAATTTCTTGTCTGTTCCTCACTACAGAACAGAGGTCATACTGACATTGCAGCTCTACTCATAATGTGCTTCTAAATATCTTGCTCATTTGGCTACCACATTTATTGAGCACCTCTCTATACTCATATATTATAATAGGTAGAGGAAATACATATAAGCAATCAAGGATGAGCTGTCACCGTCACGGAACTCACAATCTAGTTGGGTCAAGAGTATAAGTGCATGGAATAGTAGGAGACTTTCCCAAAAAGCCTTAAAGACTAGCTATGAAGCCAGAAAGCAGAAGTGCAGGAGTTAGACAGACCCATCCATAGGACAGAGTCTTCCTCTCTAACCATTCTGCCTTTGTAAAGACAGCAAGAAGAATAACGAACACTAAAGGTTTTCTATTTTACATGGCACTTGTCTACACACAGACCGTGGTAGATTCTACGTCGAGACTATTGAGAAAACTGAGAAGTTCTTCCTGTGGCCTCTTAGCAGGATAGTTGATCTTGATCCTAAAAATGTTGCCCTCACAGGATCCGTATGTCAAAGCCTGAATCCCTTGCTGATAATGAAACATCCTAAATCCAATTCTCTGCAGATAGATATACATCAAGAGTGGATTAGTGTCTGTTTCTGTTCCCACAGCACAGTAGCAGGCACCTGGCAAAATGATATTGAGAATAAAGTCATACTTCATTATCATAAGTGATTTCTTGATATTCCATTTCCTGAGGCCTCCATATCTGCTTCTAAAACCAAGGTGACAGACAGGATGCAGACACTGGAATGATAAAATGGCTGAACTGAAACCTTCCCATGGGCCTGGAGTAGAGTACCACGAAAAGGTTCCAATTCCCATCCCAACAATGTCTTCCATACAGTTTTGCAGCTGACAGGAATAGACCCACACAGAGCCGAATCTGGCAAGGTTTATGTTGATATTTAATCCCCTAGTTCCAAGAACAGTTGTGTAAACCCATAAGAGGACATTTTTGTTCACGCCCCTCTAGGACAGACACGATTGATTTTAGTCATTTTAGATGGTGCTTTGAAAAATACTGCTACGGTCTCAATGTTTGTGTCCCTCCAAACTTCATGTGTTGAAATCCTGACCCCCAAGGTGATGGTATTAGGAGATGGGACTCTGGGAGATGATTAGGTCATAAGGGGTAAAGCCCTCGTGAATGGGATTAGTGCCGCTAGAGGAGGTCCAGAGAACTCCCCTGCCTCCTGTGCCATGCGGATATATGGAAAAGTTGGCAGCCTGCAACCCAGAAGTGGGCCCTCACTAGAAGAAACCAATCACACTGGCACCTTGATCTTAGACTTCCAGCCTCCAGAACTGTGAGAGATAGCTTTCTGCTGTTTTTAAGCCATCTGGTCAATGGTCTTCTGTCAATGCATCCAGAACAGGCAAAGACAGCACCCTACTACACATCTTGAGAAGGACCAGTATCCCCTAGATGTCCTGGTATCTCCTAGCATACAAAGAATACTTAGTGATTGGTGCTATATAGCAACATTCCCTTAGAGGAGGTGTCAGATAAAGAATGACACATGTGGGGCGCCTGGGTGGCTCAGTGGGTTAAAAGCCTCTGCTTTCGGCTCAGGTCATGATCTCAGGGTCCTGGGATCGAGGCCCGCATCGGGCTCCCTGCTCAGCGGGGAGCCTGCTTCCCCCCACCTCTGCCTGCCTCTCTGCCTCCTGTGATCTCTCTCCCTCTGTCAAATAAATAAAATCTTTAAAAAAAAAAAAAAAAGAATGACACGTGAAATTTGCATGCATATATTGCCATAAAAATCCATTAAAAAAAAAATCAACAGGGGCACCTGGGTGGTTCAGTTGGTTAAGTATCTGTCTTAGCTCAGGTCATGATCCCAGAGTCCTGGGATCAAGCTCCACGTCTGTTTTCCTGTTGAGTGGGGAGTCTGCTTCTCCCTTTCCCACCTTCCACTCATGCTCTCTCGGTCTCAAATAAATAAATAAATAAAATATTTTACACACACCATCCCCCCAAAAAAACCCCAAACACCAAAAACTCAACGATCTTTTCTGTTCTGTATGGGCATCTGTAGGGCCATATAATTCTACAAAATTTGAGAAGAAATTTCTGTCTCCTAATATTCTGCGCTAAATTCCTATTGGTCCCCTCTGTACTTAAATAATCTGGAATTCATTCATCATAGGACTTAGTTGGAGGTTCTTTGTGTACTAAAACAAACATTTACTGAACAGCCACTATAATATAGGCCTTGTGCTCAGTGTTAGGACAGCCAGATAATATAGGACCCAGTTTCCACTCCACCTTTAGGTGCTCACAATCTAAAAGGGCTGTCACGCACACAGGCAATTTCGGCACAATGTGGGAAAGGCTCAAGTACAGGGGGGTATGGTGTGTATGGTGGAGGGTGGAGGGGATATGCTGGCAGACCAGCCTTAAGGGCAAGAAAAACCTTTCTGGAAATAAATCCAGTCCTGAACCTGGTCAGGGACTAGAGTGGTGAGTGCTGAATCAATGTGACTGACTGATTCTACTTCTAAGAAGTGACGATTAAATATACTCTTGTATTTTTAATTAGTAAAATGACTTATACAATAACGTTAACGGAGCCTTAAATTTATGACCGTGGTCACAATAGTCTTGGTCAAGGAACTTAGCCTAAACTTCAGTTTTCTCATCTGTGAAATAGGGTTTATGATGTCTACCTCACGGGGTTTTTTTTGAGGGTCAAGTAGAATGATGTACAGAAGTCACTTGGTACACAGTAAATGCTCATTAATTCGAAGTTTTTAATTACAATTACCATTCATGAATCCCTCTTGTCTTTGCTCCTGAAATAGGAAAGCTTGTCTGTTCAGCTAACAGCCTAACTTCCAAGCTATCTCAATCTCACTGTACTTCCATGTTCCTCAAGCTCACTTAAGAGGAACCAGCTAACATGTGGAATCAAACTCTTCTTAATGAAGAAAAGAACACTTGATTTTTTGTGTACGTGCTTCTGATACATACTTTTCCGTAAGATTCATGGAGAGATTTCTTTTTCCAAACACTCTGGCTCTATTCTTGTTGGCCTCCAGAAAGCAAGTACTGTTTTAGGATGTACAGATCAGACAGAAATACAGAAAGTCAATGACCTATATCAACTGCCACTAGCCATCAGGGTAAGGGAACAGATACCTCCCCCTGTTCTGTAAAGTGCAGACTAATGAATTAGCCACTGAAACAGACCAAATGAAATCTGCTATCTTAGGTACATGCAATCAACTACAATAAAGCTAAGTGGTTAGGGAAAGCATGGCAAGGCAGTAATCATGCCTAAAAGTAACTGGAAGAAAAACTGAGCAAGTGTCTGCCAAAAGAGAGTCTGTGCTTTTTTCAAGAGGCCTAAGTCTCAGTTTGGTGGTGATTTATACAATACCTATTTGAGTGAATACACAAGGTCAGCCTGGTAATCAACTTGAAAAGCCTGAAATCAGTATTTGTAATTCAGGAATGGTAAACAAAAGTATGGTACATAAGATAAGTTTAATGTGCTACTTTATTAAGTATAGGAAAATAATTTTTCTAGAAGCAATGGAAATTCAGCTCCTACTTCATAAAGGCCATGGCTGTGAGGCAGAAAGAAGGGAAGAGTTAATCCCTGATCGTGCCCACATGTGCAGTGGCAGCAGAAACTGGGAGAAAGAGCCCCGAACTAGCCTTGAGTACTATTCTTGTCTCCACGTTCTCTAACTGTGGGGTCCCTGCCAATAACTGCTTTTGTGAAGCCACTAGGAGCTGCTGACTGGTTGCATTTCCTTGTTCATACACAAACTATATTTAGAGTGACAACCCCAGGAGGTTCGGGGGACCCAGAGATGGGTCAAGGGACACTGTCCTGCTCTGATCAACAGTCACCTTATAGAAAGCCTCTGCTGACCCAGACTAAGACAGTAAACTCAGTGTTGGAGCACCAGGATGGGAAGATGGGAAGAAAGAAGGGAAAGAGGCACCTCACAGAGTCTCAACACTATGCCAGTACTAGAGCTAGGTGCTCTCACTTACATGACCTCATTTAATCTTAACAATTATTCAAAATAGATATTATTCATTTTTATGTCCTGAAATGTTGGGTAACTTGGCTAACGTAAAAAATTAAGCAGAGATTGAAACCTAGGGCTCCAAAGTCTTCGCCATGTGGTTCCAGGACTACAGTTCACTGAAGCTGCATAGAGTGCCCTCTGGTGGTCAGGGGGGACATCCAGCCTGCAGGCCTTCTCTAGACCCTATCCCCTAGAGACCCTGAAAAGACCTGTCCTACCTTCCTGGTTAAATAGGTCAGGAAACCGCTGGGTTTGAAAGGGACATTGAGGCAGCTGGGGATTTCTGGGCTTGCCTCAGTGGTTCTGAGTACTTTAGTGTGCTTGACAAATATTCCTATTCTTTAGGAATACGAATCCTTTCAAGAAGGTAGCTGTTTAGATAAATATAAATCACTCTTTTTTCATAATCTCTTCTGTCAAACAGAATTAATGGATCACATCCCTCTTACATTAATAAAACAGGCTGGTGTACAGTGTTTCAGAGAAAGAACTTATAAACTCTTTGAAAAGGAAGAGAAACATAGAACCTTGTAGTTCCCAAAGACATCAACTCACAGAACGCTAGTTCTCGCAGAACTGGAGATACAAATTTATCCCCATTTTACAGAAGCTAAAGAGGTTCAGTGAATTGCTAAAGATAAAATGGTTAATAGAAATCATGCTTTGACTAGTTTTCTGACCTCAAAAGGCATGTATTTCTCATTAAAATACTACTCTCTAATTATGTTAAATAAAAAACTACCACCTATACAGGAAGGGGGTTGGTGATATAAAATTAAGCCACTGTCTTATCCTAAGATTTTGGTCCTAGAAGGTAAAATGGAGGAAAAAGAAATCATTTTACCCCAATGGAAGGAAAGACAGGGAGGTAAGTGGTAATATACAGGAAAGGCTTTCTGTGACATGAGTAGCAGCCGAAACGAGTTTTGTGTGAAAGACATCAAGAGTTCGGAAATCAGACAGAAGAGCAAAAAAGACAAGCTGGGGGAAATCAGAAATCTGCCCAACTACAGGTTGTAATGGGAGCAAATCATGGAAGTTATTGCTGGAAGGGCTGACTGGATATACTGGAATGGCCAAGCCAGGTAAAAGCATTAGGCCTTATTCTGCCAATGACGATTCTGAGCAAGGGATAAAAATGAACTGACCTGTCCAAGTCTGGCAGTATTATGAAGGGCTGGTTGAAATGAGGAGACATTAGTAAATATTTAGGAAAACATTTGCCTCAACACAGGTCAAGACAAAAAGGGAGGAGCACTGGCAGAAGTGTAACACTGGGAATGTAAGGTAGGGAGAAATGACATACGTAGAAAACCGACAGAACTCTGTGACTGAGGGGCGCCTGGGGGGCTCAGTTGGTTAAGCAACTGCTTTTGGCTCAGGTCATGATCCCGGAGTCCCAGGATCAAGTCCCACATCGGGCTCCCTGCTCAGTGGGGAGTCTGCTTCTCCCTATGACCTCTCCCCTCTCATGCTCTCTCTCATTCTCTTTCTCTCTCTCAAGTAAATACAATCTTAAAAACAAACAAACACTCTGTGACTGAGTCTGAAGGCTCAGTGGGGGGTTGAAATCAAGAGCTATTATGAGGGGTGAAGGCAGCCTGATGTAAAGGGTAACGGCAAAACTAAGGAGGACAAAGAAAACAGGAAGAAAAACTAGCGTGGAAGGGAATATGGTAAGTATTGCTCATGCTGAGTGTAAAAAGTTTTGATTGATTATTCAGACTGAAATGTATCTACTTTAGTAGATCTGGAACACGGGAAGAAAGTCAAAGCTGGAGACACAGAAGTCAAATCACAGGGTAGAGAGAAGTAGACAGAAGAGCCATAGAGAGAGACAGACAAGAGTCAAATGCAGAAACCCAACAACCCCTAAAGAAAACGTGTTGAAAGAGGTAACGGAGTAACTGTAAGAGGAATAGAAGGATACGAAGAATTCAGTGCCACAAGATAAAGGGAACGCAAGTATCAAGAAGCAGCTGATGGCCAATTGTATCAGCTTCCACAGACATAAAGGAGGTTGAAGGTTAGGACTAAACTTATTAGATAAGTTTCTGGTGGTCTTTGAGAGCAATTTTAATAGAGCTGTGTGGGCTTACACCAGATTGAAAGAGGTTGCAGAGAGAGAGCGAGCAGGAAGTGGAGGCAGGGAAAGTGTAGGCTACAACTTTTGGGAAGCAGACAGCCTGAGGCTCATAGCCAACCATCTGGTTCGAAACTACCTTTCCAACTTTATCTACCATTTTTCTCCAAGAAATAATTTTCTCCATATAGCCTTGTCACTTGTCTATCACCTGACCACCCTAGACTCACATTACACATCCTGCTTTTTTGGCCCCTCCATACCTCTGATCTCCCTGCCCTTGTGAGTCTTCTGCATTTTCCAAGAATCATACCTAATGCCGAATGCTTCCACGGATTGTCCTCCATCCATTTTACCTTTACTGATTTCTCAGGTCTCTGAAGGAACTAGAATAACCTGAAATATGAATATTGCATCTCACTGTAAAGAAGTTTATATTGCTATTTAAATAATTTGCAGACAAAGCAAGGGAAACTTTATGTCCTTACGGAATAGGAAGTAAAATTATCAGCCTTTCACTGTAAAATTCAGGCTCTGACAGTGGAGTTGAGCAAGGGATGAAGGAGGCTTGGAGAGATAATGAAAGGAAGGGGATTCCATCAAAAGCTGATGGATTAGGAAAAACAAGCCGATAGAATACAAAAAATACAGATTTAATTAATTATAAAAGTAATCAATAGAAAAAATAAACACAACGGTACAATTATAAATTTAGATAGGAGGAAGTGGGGAGGTGAGCTAAATCTTATTGCCATAGGGAGAAATAAATAATATATAATGTTTATTAATAAAGTAGTGAAAACATATTTTTTCAGTGCTGAGATCATAACTACCAGAAAAACTAAAAATAAAAGCAGTTGAAAGAAGTGGGCTCTGGGCACTAAGACTGGAAGGAAGACCTGGCAGGTCAGGGGACTCTGTTTTAAAATTATAGTCTATTCTGTTATTATCATGTTTGTCCTGCTTTATACCATGTACATGCAGTACTTTGATAATAAAATATAAATAAAATAATTTTGTGTTTGTTATGTTCTAATGTGTCCTGTCCTTCCCCTACATTATAAATTCTTCCAAGGTAGAGATTCTGTCTTTCATATTTGTTACAATACTATTGTGACATATAGCACAGAAAATAGAAGTCCACTCTGATGAGTCCCACACCACAAACATTTCCAGGTATCTGGTATTGCCTTCTGTGAGCCCTTGACTGCCACGGTCAGGCAGAACCACCTAGTCCCAACGGCCATCTAGCCCGAAAGAGCAGAACTTCCACTTGGGGATTTTTATTTGCCGTTCATGATAATTAGCTTACTTGGCAAATACACAGCAAAATTCAATTTCCATACAGTAAGATTCTGGTACCAACTTCCAACTCCTCCTTACTAAGAGGAGGTTGAACCTTTAGACCAATGTATCTAAAAATAGCATCTGCCTGGTCCAGTTCAGATGGCTGTTGGTTGTTTGCACTCCCAATCTGTTCTCATCCCACCACAGAGCCTACTAGGACGTTGTTTCATTGTATCAGAGCTCAGAATTCTAATTGAAAAACTATTTCTTTGTTTCTGTTTGCAAAGAACAAAAGTTCCCATTTTAAATCAACAACACAAGTCATTTATATCACCAAGGAGACTTTGCTTTCCATCAAACCCATTTGGAAAATGCCATTCTGTCTCATCCCCCTGTCTAGGCATTCTCTACTCAGCTACCCTGTGTTGTTTGTGCCACAGAGGTTGCTAGCAGGGAGATCTTCACTTGCTAGCTCCTTGGTGGGAACTAATGCTTCCTGGTTGTATTAGAACTTGAAGCTGGCTTCCCACTGGGCTTAAGTATAGCATCCTTATTTTTCCTTTTTCATGCTCTAAACTCTGCACCTACCTGCGCTCCTGGACCTTTTCTGTTTGGCTGTTTTGTGCCTGGTGCCATGCAAGATTCATGCAGAGCAGGCATTCAGATACGGGTTCCATGTATATTGGCAGCAACAAAGTACCGAGATATAGGAAACTATCAGCCCACTCCCCCTACCCATATTAGTATTAGTAAATTGTTCTACACCAACTTGGATTCCATTTCCTGGAAACAAGGCAGAATTTCCAACAATGAAATGGATGTTTTAAAACAGAAAGAAATGCAAGAGTCGAGAAACAAAAAGAAATTTCAAGATACATTAATTTGGGGCGCCTGGGTGGCTCAGTCAGTTAAGCTGCTACCTTTAGCTCGGGTCATGACCCCAGGGTCCTGGGATCGAGTCCCACATTAGGCTCCCTGCTTGGCGGAGAGCCTGCTTCTCCCTCTCCCTCTGCCTGTTGCTCTGCCTACTTGTCCTCTCTATCTCTCTGTCAAATAAATAAATAAAATCTTAAAAAAAAAAGATACATTAATTTAAAATAACATATATACCATTTGTTATAGAGTGCGAAGTCAATGGTTGCTTGTGTTGTGCATTATTATTTTTCTTGTTCCATTTTAATAATCTGGGGTCTGCATGTCAAGTCCTAAAACTTGTGGCAAAGACCAGGAAGCACCCGGTCAAGGTAAGGCTTTAAAATCTGAGTGGCAGCAAGAAAGGCAGGAGGAAGATGGCAAAACAAGGCAATGAAATGCTGTTATTTGCACAGGCAGCCGCGGAAGGAGAGCAGGAGCTACAGACGTGGACGTCTGACCTTTCATCCAGAAAGAGTCTCACTAAGGATGGAAAATAGATCACTTCGGTCTAGCAGGAATGTTTCAGACAGGTGTGCTGACGGAAGAAGTTCTGGCATTCAATTGCATAGGTAGCTGCACACCAGAAAAACAGTAAGAAAAGGGAGCAAAACAGTCAGGTCTACAAATAACTTTCTGGACTGGGGAATGGGATTACAGACGTCAGCAGAGGACTCCATGGTAAGAGCCGGCTTCAGTCACTGGGCTCCTACGGCATGGTCAAGGGCACAGATCTAGTCACACATAATTTGTAAGTCTCAGCTTTGCATGGTTTACTCTTCTGGCCCAAGATGAATGATATCATCGATAAAAATAATAGCTTTAACATAAAAAAAATTGACACTAAAAATTACTGCACACCAGGCTCGGTGCAAGGAACTTGTTTTCATTATCTCTTTGAATTCTCAGAGCAATACTGAAAATAAATTCATCCCATTCCCATTTTACAGACAAAGAAACTGGGCTTTAAGTCACTTATGTAACTATCCTGCATGTCCCCACTCCCCAAAAGGAAAAACTCAAATCTTAATCTTTCAGATTGCAAAGCCAATGCTCTTTGAAGCAAAAGAAAGATGGACAATAGAGTAAAATAAGTCTGAATTTGCCTCCTGACTCTACTGCTTACCAGTCATCTGATCTTGGGTGAATCCATTTCTGTAGTCACAACTACCTTATCCTGCAAAACGGTCCTATAAGTCTACTTCTTGAGGAAGGGCTGGGTGGAGGGCATTTACTGAGATTAAACGAAGATCATTTACCTTAAAAACAATTTGTAAAGTAAGTGGTTCACAGTACTCAATGAAACACTAGACGAATGTTTTCTTTCATCTTAAGCAATCACAAGAAGCATGAATTATATTTTAGCATTTTAGTATGATTTTCAGTGGCTTCAGTGGTAATATTTCAGTGGAAATATACACTAGGTGTACGAAACTAGGTGGCTAACATATCAAAACAGAAGGGAAGTGGATTGTAGAGAACTTAGCTACCAGTGAGATGCCTCAAACACAGAGATAAGACTAATCGGCGGGATGTCTTTAAAGAGGAAAAATGCAAAGCCACAAGGAATTGGTCAAGGGGAAAATAAGGAACAAAGGAACAAGTGCTTGGCACATTTTTGAAGAAAATTAGGAATTCAAATCCATCTGCTCAATTTCCGACAAAGTCAAAAAAATTCAACAGAAGGCTAGGTCCGCTTTAATAGCTGGATAAGAATTAAAAACAAACTGGAAATACCATTTGGCATCCTAATGCTGGCTGGGGTGACACCAAGAGAGCCAATGTGTGCCCAGAAATGAGGGTAACCTGAGACAAACCCCAGGGAAATGCTGGAGTAGGAGGCACAGTCAAAGTTATGGGGAAGGGATCTGCCATTGCCTTTTGAATACTGGACCCTGCTTTTGTAACATGTTGAATGAGGACTGGACTCAACCACATTCTGCCCTTTGATTTCCATATGCCTGCTCACATGTCTGCTGCTTTTAACTGCCAAGAACATAAGCCATCAATTGCCAGGGAGAAAAGTCAAAGAAGGATCTTTTTTCTCCTGCATCTTCCAGTATGGAGTATGCAGAAAGGAAATGATTGCTACAATTCACTTTTATTTTTGTCTGATAGAGGAGGATAATGGTTCTTTGCCTAATTCCTCCCAATCCTTTCCAACCAGGAAAGAAATAGAGGTATACCAGTTCTAACATTTTAGTAAAGTAAAAAATGCTCCCCCAAATTAAAAGAATCCTCATTTCTCTAGTTCTTGATGATTTACAGGGTTTTAAAAAAACTACTAATTGACCATTTTTTAGAGCAGTGTTACGTTTATGGAAAAATTGAGCAGAAAGTACAGAGAATTCTCCTATACCTCCTCTACCCCCTCCCAGCTTTTCCTATTATTAATATCTTGCATTAGTGTAATACATTTGTTACAACTGATGAGCCAATAGACATATTATTAAATGAAGTCCACAGTGTACATCGGAGTTCACTCTGTGCTGTACGTTCTATGGGTTTTGACAAATATGGATCATCACACAGCACCATCGCGGTGTTATACAGATAATTAAACTGCCCCCAAACTCCTGTGCCCCAAATATTTAACCCTCCTTCCTTTCCCCTAAACCCTGATTTTTTTTTTTTACAGTCTTTATAGATGTGCCTTTTCCATGGTGTCATGTAGTTGGAATTATACAGCAAGTAGACTGGCTCTTTTCACTTAGCAACAGGCATTCAGTTTCCTCCATGCCTTTCCATGGCTAGTGGTGGGTTTCAGCAGAGCTAAATCAAATACACGTAAGTGCTGAAAGGTGGGCAAAGTTAGCTCTAACACTGAGGCTAGAACAAGTCTAAACGACAGAGACCTCTCAAGATGCTGCACATCATCCCACAGTTTCTATTTCAAGGGGGTAATGATATACCACCAAAAACCGAAAACCAAACACCTTCCTCATATCTACCCTAAAGTGACAGAATCCACTTGGATTTCTACGAGAAAAGAGAACTGTTCTCTTTTTCTCATCCAACAAACATTTTATTGAGCACTGACGGTGTTCCAGACTTGGTACCTGGAGGCAGCAGGGGTTTAAGAATGATTAAGACCCTTTGGCTCAGGTCATGATCTTAGGGTCCTGGGATTGAGCCCCCCCACCCCCGAGTCAGGTTCCCTGCTCAACAGGGGGCCTGCTTCTCCCTCTCCCCCTGCCTGCCACTCCCCTTGCTTGTGCTCTTTCTTTCAAATAAATACAATCTTAAAAAAAAGAAAAATGAGTTAAGACCCAGACCTTACCCTTAAATATCTAAGTGTCTTTGTTCCACCTCATATTATTTTTGCATTCTTCCAACATAATAAGCGTTTTTGCCTTGCCCATTCCCTTCCAGAAAAGCTTCAATCATTCCTATTTGCTACGTGTATCAAGTCAAAATCTCATGCCAAACACTCAAGGCTCTACCATATTAACTTACCTAATCATCTTTCATTATTTCCCAAATAATGCTACAATTCTACACATTCATGTGATGAAGACCTTTTTTATTTTAATTCTTTTTAATTAATTAATTTTTTTAAGTTAAGGAGCCCAATGCAGGGTTTGAACTCAGGACACTGAGAGCAAGACCTAAGTTGAAATCAAGAGCCGGATGCTTAACCAACTGAGCCACCCAGGTGCCCTGAGGACATGTTTTAAAAAGGAGGTCTAACTACCCAAGATGATGCTACAGCCATCCATCTGCTAAGACATGCATGTTTCTACATGGTGTCTACCATCATCTTTCTTGTTCCAGCTGTGAAGCTTCTCCAGCTCCAAGCTCTTGGGCCACATCTCCACCACTGCAGGGCACTAAGCCAAACATTCTACTACCATGCACTCCAGACTGTGAAGGGGTGGGAACACTCTGAGGCCACCCAGATCTGCCAAGGCACCTCCTACAGCTATTCTAACCCACTGCCCCCAACCGTGCTGGCCGTAGCTTCTCTGCAAAGTCTCCTACCTCCTGGGCTTGATTTCCTGGAAAGCAGGATACTCAAAAGGCAAAGTCCCCAAGGCTGTTCAGTGGTATATCTGTGTCTCAAGATTGAAAATTCAATTATGAAATCCCAAAGTGGAACACTGCTATTCTATCATTCTGCACATTGTAGCAAACCTACCCTTAGGAGAGGGAACATGAAAACTTCACTACTGCCTGAAAGGGAGCCCAGTAAATTCAACAGAGGGTATGAAGCATAGTTCTAATATTTCAAAATATAATCCCACTAAACAAGTAGAAAATTCTGTGTTTGTTTCTGCTTTGGTAAATTAGGAAGAGGGCTTTGCCACATCATGGTCAGTCTGAATATCTCCAGTCACCCTTCAATGATACTATTTAGTTTCTCCTGGAACTACAGATGCGCATCACTTGGTTGGGGTGGAGTGGGTGGATATATTTAGAAACATTCAATAATTAAAATCACTTTCTACTTACCTTCTGCAAACACATCTTAATGACAGAGTTCCCTTCAATTCCATTAAAGCACAGTTTTAATGAAATCTGTTATCTCAGCTTCTTTTAAGGAGATATGTTCCCAGTAATTCTATTTTGAGGGCTATCTTTTCTTTCTAGTGCTACTGAGAACACGTGTGTGCGTGCGCACAGACACACAGACTCCCCCCACACACACACACACAATTTGCCATAATAACTCCAAAAAGAAATGAAAGAATAGTTAAAGAAAGGGAGTTGGCTAAGGAAGGACACCCAAGGGAAGCCAACTAGCTTTTTTCCAGTTCTCAGGAAAACACAGCATAAACAAACACACCTTTCTTGGGGTATAATCTTTACATAACCTTAAACAATCCCCAATTCACTTTTAGGAGCACCTCCTTGGACTTGCAGCCAGGGTCCCATCACCTTTTGGGCTCCCCTGCCCAAGGAACACTGAGGTCACACCTCTACAACACTCATTCCTGCCACAGTCTCAGCTCAAGACACTGAGACTGACTGATGTAAATGTTGCTAACCTGAGAAACACGCTGATGGGAAACAATGGCCTATTAACAGACCAACAATGTGCAGCATCTCCATTTCCTCATGTGCAAGTTCTTGTTCGCTAAAGGACACTGTCCTAAAGATTTTTCAGCCTGTGGGAACTTCCTGGAGGTGTCAAGAGAAGTCTAAGGGGATGTGGAGATCAGAGTTATAGGACCCAACACAGCTTACTGATGGTGATAGAGACTTCTGGTTCTAACACTGCACACAATCACTTCATGTAATTTGTCCAGGTCCCAGCTTCCCTTTGGGTTTGAGATCTGCTAAAAGTTTATGAGAAATAGACAGCGGTAGCCTTTTTTTCCTTACAGCTTGGCTTAGAAATTCCCGGGAGATGTTACTTGATGTTATTGGTGGTACTGGCAGCAGCAATGGTAGTAGTAACAGTGGTAAAAAGAATACCTTTTACTGTTTTATAAAATGAGCATGTGAGATTCTTTTATCAGATCTGAGATACATCTATCTACAATAATCTTCTTCTACAAACAAGCAAAGGCTCAAAAAGAGGGTAAGTGACTTGTCTGAAATCACCCCCCATCAGTCAAGGGCAGAGTCAGAATTCAAGCCCAGACATTGGGACTCTAATACCCCAGGTGTTCCCTCGATTCTCCTACAATATGTAGAACCAGAAGATAAAAAACCATTATCTCAGACTGTGATTGAATATACAGTCTGTTAAAAAAAAAAAAAAGAGTATGGCTGCTGCTTCATTAATATTTTGCTTGTCAAAGTGCCACTCAGTATATGACCCCATATCATCTAGCATTCAATTCCTGGTATCAGAAAACTCTGGCACAGAAGTTATCAGGAGACCCAGAAAACCCTCATATGAGTTACCATTTTTTCCATTCATATTCAGCTAGATTCAGATTTATTTAACAAACATCTATCCAGCACCACCAATGGGCAAAAGCAGAGTATTAAATGCCAGCACATATACATTCTTACTTAATCATATTGGCAGATAAGGTATGTTGCATTATTGCCATTTGCCCAAAGAGGCAACAAGGGAAAAATAATACATTTATTCGTCGAATAATTTATTTATTCAGCCAGTATAATGTACCTGGCACCATGCTAGGCCCTGGAGATGCCACAGTGAAACAAGGGACCACAACTCTGCTCAACCAAGGTATAAGTCAAGAGAGAAGCACAATAAAGATGTCAGATCATGCTAACTGTCCGGAAGAAAAACTATCCAACATACGGATAAATATTGAGGAGGTGGTGGTATTGAGGGTGAAGCCATTTTATAGGAAAGGGCTCCCTCATTATGAGACATAAGCAGAAACATGAAGGGTGTGAAGAAGTGGATCTCTAGAAGAAGCACATTCCAGTCTGAGATGCATTTATTGGAAACCATTAACTTTGCACCAGTACTGAGCTGAGTACTGTGCACGTAAGGATTACTGTGGAAAGTCCTGACCCACCAAGACCTTTCAGCCTGTTTGTGGAGACACATTAACTAAATTATTATAGTATAGTATATATATTACTATTATATATAGTAGGATAGACACATGGTCAGGGCATAAGAGCAGGGTCAGGAATAGTGTGAGGCAAGTGAAGAACTTCATTTTAAATGAAGACAGTATCAGTCTAACTGACTTTTCCTTTTGCCTGGTTCCAGTCTTGCTCTGCATGGCAGCAATTATGAGCATTTGTTTCTTACCCAGTTATCTGATGGTCCTGGAACTGATAGTATCTGAGTTAAGTCTTAATGAATAGTGGGACATAACCAAGTTCAGTGCTTTGCCAGAGGCATAGAGCCAGGAAGTGCAGAACAAGGATTTAAATACACCTTTCTACATTCAAGACTATGGTTACCTACCTGATCAGAATTTCCTAAAGTGTGTTTGCAGAGTAGTAAATCCACAGGATATTAATAGGTTTAACTGGAAAAAATGGCTTTAGTAATCAAGTAAGTTTTGTGAACACTCAGCATATAAAAATTTTAATAGGTTTCTTTATTGCAGGACTTTTCAGAGCCTTCATTACTCTCCAAAAAAGAAATACAGTATACAGAATTTCTAAAAAAAAGTTTTTTTTAAACCAGAGATTTAGCCTTCTTCCTTAAGCCAATGTAATTAAAGCAAACAATAAGCAACACTGAGACTAGTATTTCTTCCTTCCCAAAGACAACAAAGGGGCAAAGTCTGCAACTGAAGACCAATACAGACATCACTTGCTGTACATGTCCTATATGCCAGCACTTTACACACACATACATATAGTGTATATTATGGAATAAACATGCATAGGGGTGGGTATATATATGCGTATGTATAAGATTTCAACTTCATAAGCACCCCAAAAATAGTTGTTATTTCTCTTTTGCAGTAGAGGGAAACTGAAGGGCTTAAAGAATCTTAATCATCAGCCTAATTGTCATGCAGCTTGTGAATAGCAGACTCCGGACTTAGGGGCAGACTCAGACTCCAGAGCCAGTGCTCCTGGCCCCCACACCACACTGGCATGCTGAAGTCTCGACAGTGTGCAAGGGTTGCACCAAAGCTGGCTGAGAGTATCTCTGATGGACTCGGGGATTTGAATAATAAATCAGAACAGTATTAATTCCAAGTGATTTGGGAAATAAGCCTGTAGAACAAAATGAACTATGAATATGCTTAACTCTGGGTTTGGTTTGGTTGTTTGTTTTCTGAGTCTAGTGTGTATCCAACTATCTTGCAGATTTTTAGTAATTATGAAAAAAAATCTATCATTTCCTAGGGTTTTTTTCCATAGGCCATTCTAGCTTACTTTCTTTTTCCCCCACTCAACAGAAACTGAGCATGAGAATCCTCTGTACATTGAGTCCAAGAGGGTCAGAATTCAGGGTTAGACCAGTCTCACCAAACAAACATGCGGCCAGAGACGAGCACGGCAGCAGGGCTGGTACCCGGCCACAAACACTTGACCTAGTCAAATTTCTTCCATGCTCACAGGGGCTGACCTATTCGCTTGAACTCTATGAGCAACACGCATAAAAATAAAAGATGAATATGGAAGGGAGACCCAGGTGGCAGATTCCGTGTGTTATTTTTAGTCAGACCACCAAAATCTCTTCACCCTCATAAATAGAACGTATCTGGACTCAGCCTTATTCCTTTGGAGAAGCTGATTAAATAAGAAAGGAGTTTTGCCACTAATAGGCAATGCCCAGCGAAAATGAGGCTCTTGTGGCTCATCTCAAAAGGAAAAGCTACAAGAAAGCACTGAATTTGCAAAGAACTGAACCTCATAAATTGTGCACAAAAAGGTTTTGAAGATTCAGATAAAAAGCTCAGTTGCAGCATGACCATCTGTTATTTCCCCCTAAAAGAAGATAGCTAGTAGTTTATAAAAGCAATAAAACAGTTCCAGAGCTCAAAGGCAATAGCAAGGACTTCCAGTTACAAACCGGGGAACACGCAGACTGATGTCCAGCTGAGTATGCTTCCCTTACCCCTCACCTCCTCTCCAGAAGAAACAAAGATTCTTCTAGTAACTGGTATCTGATCCACTCTTTTTTTCCTCCCTCAAAAAGATGATGATTGGACATCAAACCAGCTTTCCCTCTTTTCTTCTGTCAATGTTCACAGCTTAATTCTTTTTATCTGACAATCTTTTCCATACACATTTATCATCTTTGACCCCTTCCTCATCACTGTGCCCTAGCCCCTTCCAATGAGTATCTAGTTTTCTTAGAAGATTCTCTCCTCTCCTATTTCAGTGCTGAGCCAAGAGTGGAGCCGAACCCTGACTGGTCAGTATGATAAGGTAACAATATGCTTGGATCAAAAAGCAGCAAGTAGAACTGTGAACCAGAGGCGTCGACTCCTGCAACCGAAATGCAAGTCCTCCTTAGCATCTCCCCTGAGCCTCTGCTCAGCTTCTTCACGTAGCATTATGGTTAAGAGTTTGGCCAAAGTCTCGTACTACTTAGACCATCATCCTTGCTCTACATTCACTGGATGGCTGGGCAAGGCATCTGACCCCCAGAGCCCTCAATTTCCTCAATGGTAAATTGTACGTAATAATGTGCCTTCCTTGCTGGGATTAAATGAAAGGATTCATTTAAAGTGCATAATGCAATGCTTGATATATTTTTAAGTCCCAATTAATGTTATTTGTCATTATTAGCAGAAGCAGCACCTACATTTTTCTCTAATTAAACTGTTCTTATTTGACCTTACCATCCTGTGGTAGTAATTACTGAGATCACAACTTTATTTTTCCTATTGTATTATTACAAATACACACTGGCATTGCTTAAATAACGACAGGGGCCTCCGCTTGGCCAATGATCATGTCAAAAGAGGTGAAGCAAGCAGGAGAGCCAAGCTCCCTGGTGAGTCCCTGGTTTAGGGACTGACCATTAGCTTCATGGGCTCTTTGAAAGATCTGATTTTTGTCAGCTTGCCCAGAATGGATCCATAGCTAAAGGGTATAATTGAATTAATCAAACAAACTCAGGAAACATTTCTAGAACTGCAACACCTACGTTTTAATTGACAAATGGAATCGTGGCAGGGCGAGAACATTTGTGTGGCACGACCACAGAAGCCTCTACCTATAGGCGGACCTACATGAGAAGCCAAATTTTAAAGCGCTGGGTGTTATACACAAACAATGAATCATGGAACACTACATCAAAAACTAACGATGTACTGTATGGTGACTAACATAACACAATCAAAAAAAATTTTTTTAAATATGCAAAAAGACCCCAAACCCCCTCCCCACCCTGTCCCCCCCCAAGCCCCCAAGAGAATTAGCTGATGTTAACTGCATCACCGAAACTAATTGATGCATCCCTCTTCGAAAAGGGCCAGCCTCTTCAGTGCTCATTAGCTAAGCTCCTCCACCATGCACAGAGCCTCGTCGGACTCTACCCAATGACTGCTGGAGGCACTCCTTCCTTAGTTCTTCCAGGACTAAGATCCTTCAGTCTAATGTCTTTCTTTTTTTGGTTAACATCTTATAGGCCTGGGCTCTATACGGCTTTTTAAAGATAACTTTGCACATCTCTGCCCTGATCAGTTTTATACTAACCTTGCAGCTGTATGCGCTGAGGGACTGTTGGGAACTAATTCCCAAGTTCCAAGTAAATGACTTCACAAATTTATCTGGCATTGGCCCTCACCTCTTGCCTCTGTTCATAATATAGCATCATGCTAATTTCACCTTTAAGGAAAAGCGCTTCTATTCCAACATGCTTCTTTTTAATGATAAAGGAGCTCCTTACAACGGTTTTGGCATCAATGTGGATACTTGTGTTCCCCATATTTGCATTGAGGAGTCATTAATAATGTGAGAAAATCTTTATTTTAAAGGGGAAAGTGAAAAAAATAAAGCTTAAAAATAACATATTCAGAATGTAAGCAGTATAGCACAGGATTGAGCTGTGCTGAGAAACTTTGTGCCTGAGACAGACTCCTCCGCCATGTCCTTGAATAGATATACAAGCAATATATCTTCTTGCCTCAGTTGCTTTATCTGTGCAGTGGGAAGACTGCCTATCTTATATATTATAATGAGGATTAAATAAGTTGGTATTAATAAAGCGTATAGAATAGGGCCTGGTATATACTAATCATTCAATAACTCTAAGCTCATTATTATCTCCACCATTAAATTACGCCTGAAAAATCAGGAGGGAATATATCCAAATTGTATTAGCACTGGACTTGGACACCTGCTTTCTTCCTTTTTATAATGTCCTGTGTTTTTTCCAAATTTTGGGTGATGACCATAGACTAGATGATCAGACTGCAGACTAGATGATCAAAATGAAAACAAAACAAAACAAAACAAGGAACATGATTGTCTTAGTTGGTGACTCTGAGCCTGAAATAATGTTTGTTCAAAAGTCCCTTTAATACTACCATTTGAACTCTACTATTCTTCCAGTGCTGCCATGACAAATTGCCAAACACTAATTTAAATTTAGTGGCTTAAAACACCCTAAATTTGTTATCTTCTCACTCTACAGGTCTGAAGTCTGACACAGATCCCACTATGCTAAATTCAAGGTGTGGACAGGGCCACATTCCTCTTGGGAGACTGGCCACTGCTGATCTAGACTTACACTGTCCGATGCGGTGGCCGTTAGCCACATATGGCTATCTAAATTTAAACTACTCAAAATGGAGTAAGAGGACAAATCCAGTTCCTCCATCACCCTAGCCCCATTTCAAGTATGCAACAGGCACGTGTGGCTAGTGGCTTCTTATCAGGTGGCAATGAGAGAAAACAGCCCCATTGCCACACAAAGCTCTACTGGACAGAACAGACCCAGAGGCAAGACCTGTCCTGGCCTCCTGACTGGTGTCCT
This sequence comes from Ailurus styani, assembly GCA_002007465.1. Classification (NCBI taxonomy): domain Eukaryota; kingdom Metazoa; phylum Chordata; class Mammalia; order Carnivora; family Ailuridae; genus Ailurus; species Ailurus styani. The sequence goes on along the minus strand of LNAC01000444.1, from coordinate 793,956 downwards.
CCTTGAGCCCTGGTGGCTAGCACTATCTTTCCATACACAGACTGGCTCAGATCCATTCCCTGCTTTAAAATTTTCTTTGGTTTCTATTGCCTATAACAGATTTTTTTTCCAACATTTTAAGTTATAAAACCTTAGTTCTAACTACATCTTATCTATAAATCAGAAAACGTAGCTGTCCCAGTTGAACATGGAGCCCTCCACCCTCCATGTGCCCCATCCCAGGCCTGTGATGCTCTGAGGATGCTAGACAACAAGGATAAATCAAAACACCTCAACATGGTGTCAAAAAACCATTCATCTAGGCCCAGCCTGTCCACTCCTCCCCAGAGGGCCTCCCGCAAGCTACTCACTTTCACTCCTTTTTAAGTTCCTCCACAAATTCCTCTATACTGCAGTGTCCTTACCTCCTTTCTGTCAACAAGACTCCTCTTCAACCTTCAACTTCCAAATCCGTCATCATCCCTGAAGAAAGCTCCTGATGGAAAAGCATCATCAGGATCCCTTAGGCCTTTATAAGAGGACAGGTGCTCTTCATCTGAGAGCAAACTCCCAGCTTTAGAGGATGTTTCTGTGAACCCCAAACTGTATGCATAATTCTGTGTGTATGGGCATTTGAAGGGCAGATGCTCCCTGGGTTTCCTACAATTATCAACTGGTCCGTGACCCTAAAAGTTTAAGAACATTGACAGAGAATATCAGGATTCAAACAGGACTCCTTTCAGCACTGTATGATCCTTCTCCTAATCTTGGTTTCCAAATATACTATATTTTTAATTTCCTTGCACCAATATATGGCAATACATTTATTTCGTCAGTTCTGTGGTCTTCTCTACAGGTCAGAAGCACCTGTCCACTCCGGTTCACTCCTTCATCACCTAGAACGGCAGGCCCTCCTACACACACTCTCTGAAAGAAAAGAAGGTGAGGCACAGCACATCCCGCAGCTAGGAAAATGGCTCTACCATTATCAGTTCACACTGTGTACATTCTGGAAGGAATTCTTACTAGCATCTACAGAGCTCCTACATGGGCTAGAAGCAGTACTGAGTCATTTACACGTAGTACCCTAATGAAGCCTCATGCCCTTTGAGAAGCAAGTATTATCCCAATTTTTACAGATGAGAAACAGGCTTCCGACACACAGCTAGTAAATGGTACACTGGGATCGAAGCCCAGGCCAGTGGGTAAGTGGGTACTGAGATCACTGCATTCCTGTAGTGTTCCAAGTTCCACCTGAATGATTCCTGCAAAGATCTCACCTAACGTGAGGTTTGTGATGATCTAATCTGGAGGTCAGACAGAAAACTGTGAAGATTTCAGCCTAAATATGAGAAGTGTTCCCTTTAAAAATGGAGGCCACAGCCAGCATTAGTTAATGCCTATATTTTTGATCAAAATACATCATGATTCCACAGTTAATGGTGTCATTCACTGGCTGTATAATGTTGGGGATGGTCCTTAAATTCTTTGGCCATAGTGTCCTATCTGTAAAACATGCATTGGGGAAATACTTGGGTTCTTGGAGAAAAAGTTAAATGACACAGGCAACGTATTTAGTGTGGTTCTAAGCACTTAGTAATGACTAAGTAAGTATTAGTAATGACGGTTATTATTGCTGCTGGAAAACAGGTGGGATTCAATATTCCGACTGATTAGTCTCCCTAAATGAGCCAAGAGAGCTGAGCTGAAGATAGTTAGACCACCTAACCCCTCTGCTTCTTTACAAGAAGGAGATGAGTCAGAAGAGGAAGACCCTTGTTTGAGATTTAAGAGCTTTATGGGAGAGTGACCAATAACACGCTTGTTTTTCTCTGACAACCAGGAATTTGTGGGCAGGAGGCAGATGGGACCAGAAAGCACGCGAGTCCCCATACAGATCCGAGTTGCTACAGCTGGCTTTACACCCACTGGACTGGATCCCAGATCCAGCTCAGCTTGTCCAGCTCTCCTCAGCACTGGACACACAGGAACGCAATTAGCTAAACCTCTGGTCCACGAGGAAACACCAACACTGTGTTCAATGTCACCACATCCATCCCAGGAAATCTTCCATCCTGGGACTGGGAGAGGACAATGGCTGAGCGACAAATGAATTTTTACTCTTTCCCTTGGGAACATGAAACCAACAGACGGTCTCATGTTCTGGTTTTAGGTGTGTGGCATTAAAGAAAGTTTAATGCAGAAGCACTGCACAGGCTAGGAGGAACTAAAGCGTGTGGCTTTAACCTGTAAAACCAGCCCATAAAAGACATTTTACAACAACTTCTGAGTTAAAACGAGGCTGTCCTAAAACTTCCAATGAAGAATTTTCCATACTTATATTCATGCTTGGCATTCGAAAGCAGTACTCAGCCATGAAACACATCTTCCATTTCACCACACTGTCTCCCCCAACTGTCTACTTACTGTTCTAAAAACATATTGAACTCCTTCCTGACTCCTAGATTTAGCCCACGGTTGCTCCCTTCCCCACCTGGAATACTCTTCCTCCTCTTCACATATTACAACTTCCCCCACCTTCACATTTTATCCCAATTTCCAACTTATGTTTAAATGTTAAGACTTCCCCAATTCCTGTCATCTCTAGTCACCTTGCTCATACTTGTATATATTCCACAAATACTGAGTAGACTCTGTCTGCCAGGCAGGGTGCTACACACTGGAGATAACAACAGTGAGCAAAACAGACAAGTGGTAAAAGACGACAGAGCAAAAAGCCTAAAAAACTAAAAAGGGAAAATTCCATAGCAAAAGGTAATATTGTAAGATTTCTGTCTAGGAAGGACTATCAGAATGAAAAAGGATCTCACCAGGTTCCCTGGGAGCTGGGGTGATGCAGCATGGGGTCAGACTTTGGGGTAAAACGTCCCAAAGTTTGAGACTGTAGTTACTGAAGCCCAGTGAAGGAACAATAGAAATAAACCAGGAGTTTTCATGAATACACACACTTTGTGTGGGTAAGTTTGGAGCTCATGCAAAGCCTTTCTTGTCCTCTTGAGATTTAGCCTGTTATACCATTAAAGATATACACGCCTTGCCTCGCCTTCTTTATAAAATGGACAGGTGCTTTAGGGGTCTCATAGCTATGGTTCTTTCAATACGGTTCTCTTCAATACGGTTCTTTCTTTTCTTCTTTCAATAGTACCTATTGGTACTGTCAATATTCTTTCTTCAAACAGCATGGAGTGAATTTCGAAGTGTTTTATTCGGATGATATCCCTTCAAAGATAACCAGTTATTAAGTTTCTCGCAGGTCATTTTCAAACTCAAGTCCATCATCCATAGACAGAAGTGAGGACGGCACAGCTGGAAAGAGGTCTAAAGCTGCTATTGTAAACAAACGGCTAGTTACAAGTGCCGGTAAGGGAGAGCTTTTCCATTCGTCTTTCCCTGCATACCCTGGTTTGTCACCACGGCACTCATGTCCCTAATCTGATTAGCTAGAGGGGTGTCCAGAAATCCCTTAGCTACAATAGCCACTTGCAAAATCCAAATACATCAAAACAATGATTAATAAAATATATCTATAAGCGTGTTTATAGTCACAGGGGGTTAAGAGGGAAATGAAACAGCAGCTATTGCAAGCTCCTTTCCCCCGGAATTCATAATTTATTTACCTTGTCTGTCCTGCTCCTGGTGTGGCTGCAATCAATTGCACTCAGTGTCAGCTCCTCGTACAAAGTCTACTGTGCCTGCATTTCTAGCTCTACAAGCTAAAATGTCTACAAATACTTTTTAGAAAATGTCAGCATGTACATTTTACTTATCCTGGTGAAATCCAATGGATTTCATTACTAATCCAATCATTAGTAGAAAATGATCCAGGAGCCTAACCCCACCCTCCACCGAAAGTATCTTTAAATAGAAGTATATTAGTCAGGGTAGGTTAACTGGTGAAACAACACCAAAACCTCGATGACTTCACATAATGAACATTTCTTTCTCATCTATGCCAAGTCCAGTGGGGATATCCCAATCTGGCAGCCCTCCTGGGTTGCGCTCCTGTAAGTTACAAACTCAGGGATTCAGTTTCCTTCCAACTTTTGGTACCTGCATCTGAAACATGCAACATGGCCCTCCAGAATTTCCATGGACAAACAACAGTGCATGACCTATCAGAAACTAATGATCTTCTCCCAAAATTACACACATGGTTTAGGCTCACACTGCATTAACCAGAAAGAGCCACATGGCCTCAAGTTGGACACAGAAGCCTTGGGAAATAAATATAAATCCAGGCAAATGGTACTTTGTAAGTCTACATGAAGGACAGGGAGCACCAGGCTAGTGATCAGCTAGCTATCTCTGGCCTGCGGACCAAAGCAGACATATATAAAAAGTCCACATGATCTCAACTCCTACTGATACTAGAGCAGATAACAATGCACGGCTCCTAAGCAAGGGATGCCAGTGAGACAGCAGGAGATACCAGCTTCAACACAGGAGCTTAGGAAACAGACAGACCCAGATTCAAATCCCAGCCCATCACTTGGCAGTGATGTGACCTTGCGCAGATAATTTAACTCTGTCTGTGCCTCATCAGGACAACGGAGACAAGAGTAATATTTTATTCATAGGGTTGTGAGGACAACGTACATAAAGACCATCTGAGAACAAAGAGACGCTTGCTAGAGGCAAGGAGATGATAGACATCATCACTTACATTTAGCAGAGACTCAAAGATAGGGAGGGAGTGAGAGAGGTTTAGAAAGAGAAAAGGGGAAGGCTTCAGGTAGACTTGACTGGAGGTTGTTGGTGTGGGGAGGCTGAAGATGAACTAACCAGAAGCAGATATTGATTGATTTGTTTGAGAGGCACATCTGACTTTCTCTTGAATTGGAAGTGGGGGCAAAAACAGGGAATCTGGCAGTCATTGACCAAGCCCTGACTTTAGAGAGCCAGTTGCCTGGGAGACTGTGGGTCACGATTCCATCGTCATATATGGTCTGGCCACTGTCCCTTTGCATGTTCAACCTCTCATCAACTATTATTGTTCCAAAGCAGGTGGAAGGCCTACTCTTGTTTCACACTAACAGAGATAATCTGCCCAGGTCTATACGTGTCCAGAAAATCAGAATTTTTATATGCGAACGCTAGGCACTAAGGGATAAAGGGTGAGGAAAATATGGGAAAAGAGCTTTATGTTCTACGCTCTCTGGCAAAGCCAGGTCTACGGCTCCACTGCCAGCGCACAGCAAACCTCTCTGCGGCCTGGTGAAGCCATTATTACGGTGCAATCATGTGCTTCACAGTGCCGTGAATGGACGGGCTTTCCGGGAGGCTGGAGACCCGAGGGTGAGGGGACATAGCTCAGAAAGGCCTGCACACTCACTGCCTTTCTCCCCTGGTGATGATGGAACCCTCTGACGGGGACTTACGACAACCAGCAGAGCCTAGAGTTTGCAGGTATTCCCTTACAATAGAAGTAAGCAGGGGGCGCCTGGGTGGCTCAGTGGGTTAAAGCCTCTGCTTTCGGCTCAGGTCATGATCCCAGGGTCCTGGGATCGAGGCCCGCATCGGGCTCTCTGCTCCGCAGGGAGCCTGCCTCCTCCTCTCTCTCTGCCTGCCTCTCTGCCTCTTGTGATCTCTCTCTGTTGAATAAATAAATAAAATCTTTAAAAAAAAAAAAAAAAAAGAAGTAAGCAGGAAGATTTTAGGGATGGTGTACATTCTTTCTTAATGGAGATGAACGACATAGGAAGTAACTCTGACCCAGCACAAAATTTAGCTTCTTGGCTCCTGCAAGACCTTACTTGAAGTGGACACTGTTACTGGTTGCCACATACCCCTTCCCAGCAGTTCCTGGAAACCAGTGAAGCTGCTGGAAGACAGCCTGCAGGTACTCTGACTCTGGGGGCTGGGTGACTTTTTTATCCTTAATACGGAGACCTGCAACTATGCAAACACTCTGGTCTTAGCACAGGTGGTGCCCAGGCTCAGTCACAAACCTTAAAAAAGGCATGAAATGCATTTAAAGGAAGCCAGCAGGACATGAGACAGATGCAAATGGATGTTTCAGAGGTATGAAAAGTTGAAAGACCAGTGAAGAAAGACCTGGAGAAGTCAACGTCATGCTAACACCACAGTCCAAAAACTGAGTGGGTCTTCCCTGGGTTGGGAGGAGGGAAAGGAGTTAGTTACTTCTCTGCCCCTGGAAACATATACTATTTCTGAAATGTTAATTGACTCCCTCCCCAATCCCCAAGGGTTTCATTTTTCCTTTTAACCCTTCCTTCTAGGTCTCCTTCCTAGCCAAAATGCCTGTGCTCACTGCTTCAGGTCCCGGAAGGGAGGAACACAGAGAAAAATGGAGACCTTTCTTACATTTGCACTCCAAAAGCCCAGAATCTTCAGGGAATGAGAGGGTGTAAAAAACAAACAAACAAACAAAAATCACCCACCACACTAGACCATAAGGCCCTCTTCTGAAGCAAAAGCTCGAGAACACAGACATCTGTGGACAGTTCGTGTATCCCTTACCTGCAGCCAAGAACCCAGTCCGCCTCTGCAGATGGTCCAAGTTGCCCTGGAACGACGTGTGTCCGCTGCCTGTGCCTCAGGGTGCCGTGTGCTGCCCGATTCAGGGATCCCAACAGCACCAACCACGGGCATAGTGCGGCCCAGTCGGAGAGGAGCTTGCTCAAGCCCAACTTTGCTCAGACTGTGAGGAAACTCTCTCCCATGACAAACTTAGGAGGTCCTAGATGTTGTAAACTCCAGGGATTAAACGGTGGAGGGTGGAACCCTAAACACCCAGCAAGACTGTTTGCTGCTACTGAAAGGAAAGGCTATACTTGCCTCCCTCTGACCCAGGAGAATGGAAAACACTTTGTGATTACACACAGGCTTGAACAATCACTTGGCACAGAGGTATGCAGAAGGCATCCCATTAGGGGTCTTTATCCGGGTTCTCTAGAGAAACAGAATCAGTAGAGCATGAGGGACAGAGAGGGAGAGAGAGGTCGCGCACACATATGTGTGTGTGCGCGTGTGTCTGTAATATAAAGATTTATTATAAAGAATTGGTTCACACTATTATGGAGACTGACAAGTCCCTACGTTTGCAGGGTTAGTATATAGTTCCAGCCCAAAGGCTGGCAGTCTACCTACTGAATCAATAATATCATTCAGAAATACCCTCACAGACACATCCCCAACTAGTGTCTGACAATTACCTTGGCACCCCTCGTCACCAAGTGACATTGACACATAAAATTCACCAACACGAGTGTGCCATGACATGACATTTCTAAAACTTAGATCCGAGGGATGTTTCATCAGGGAGGGCATACAGGCACCGGGAGCCTGAAGAGGAAGAAAGGGCAGGGATGGGATTTGTTAAGGCTTAGGCCCAGCATTCCTGGTGGCTGAAGTTTCTTGCCAGGAATGTTTTGGTGTAGCCAGTCTGTGTCTGGGCCCAGGGGAGCACCCAGGCACGGCAGTTTTATAGTTAAATTCTCATCAATCGCCCAGCATAAAATAAGCTTTTTAGAGACATGAATGGCAAAACTTTCCAAGGCTATATAAATTGTGCTTCTTCCATGTTTTCTGCTAAGCCAATAAGGGTCTGGTCCTAGTTAAGTCAGTACAATGTAGTGATTAAAATGTGTTCTAGACACAAAGGCCCAAAGGCCCAGATTCAAACCCAGGCTCTGCCAAGACCTACACAATGAATGACCTTTGGTAAATTATTTAAATCTCTGAACCTCCGTTCCCACATCTGTAAATGTGGGATGACACGGGTTATCCTCCTTAAATCAGAGGATGCCAGTAAATAACTTAGCTCAAATAATCTAGTAGTAAGTGATTACTATAACTTAGCGTTCTTTAAAATGTGCTGCTAGCATCGCCCTGAAGTCTTTTGAAAAATCCTTACTTCACTCATCCTTTCTCCTTCTCTTCCACTCCACATCTTAGTCACAACAAAACTACCACTGATTTTTGAGGTTAAGAGAGACAGTGCTGGTAGAATACTGAGTGATAATTTCTTCAGAAACCCAGGAACTCCATTCAATGGCAGGTCTTTGACTTGAGGCCAGAAAGTTGGAAACCAGAAAACAAAGATAAATAATCCGATTTCCTCCTTCAAATTAAAGCTTTGTGTGCAGGCATGTGCACCAGAAAATACTGGCTTAATCAGAAGCATTCAATTAAGATTAGAAGAAGTAAAATACAGCATCAGAACGACAGGACGCACAGTAATCAAGTAGTTATTTCCAAAAAACCCAACCTCACTACAATGCTCAATATTGCTGATGTGTGGATATAAGCAATTCCAGAAGGAAAGATAATTACACCATTTGACAGTAATGCAAATTTTCTCTCCCTGTGTCACTTTATCTCCAGCTGTGAGGCCAGAATTTTCGAGAGAAGACACTCAGGAAGATTCTGCCTTGCCTACTTCTACACTTGATTTTAGCCAAAAGGCCAAGAAGGGATAACTATTGCTAAAGACTTCCTAATAAATTTTTATATGCAAATTTTGAGTTACATAAGAAAAAGTAGGGCTAGCTACAGTTTGCTAAAATTACACTGTCTTAAACCTACACTGGTCTCAAGCATCAAATAATTTTGAGAGGGTAAAATAGCAACTAGCTTCTTTAGAGAGAGTTTCATGGATATAATAAATGGAGAAAGAGTCTACATGACTAAATATAATGACAGATTCCACGTGCCGTGTCTATGTGGATTCCACAAAGAAATAACACCTTTTGTGCACAAGGAGTTTACAAGGAGATCAAAACACTGTGTGAAAGAAGTTACACAAAAAAGAGTATATACTATATGCTCTGATTTACATAAAATCCTAGAAAACGCAAATCAGTAATCTTTAATGACAAAAAGCAGATCAGAGAGGTCGCCTGGCAAGGGAATAAAGGGAGGGCACTAGGCAGCATGACAAATGGGCACTAGGAAACTTCTGGAGGTGATGGAAATGTTTTGTTTTCTAGATGTGAGGATGGTTTCACAGACATATATATGTATGTCTAATCTAAATCCTACCCTTGAAACATATGCAGCTTATTATTCTCCAATTAAGTATAAAGACCAAAAATAAATGAGAAATACAATATGAAGTCATCACAATAGCAAGTAGATCCTCCAAAAATGTTGAATAAATGGACTCTCCTGGGCAGAGTCTGCTACTTCTACCACTGGAGCAGTGTCCTGTGAGTGCTGTATGTGTCCCATATACTTCTATATAAAACTGCATTCTTTATGTTGTAATTAAAGGATTTGGATTATCCATGTTCTTCACTAGTCTTTACCATATAGTTTCTGATTTCTGTGTTCACTATGTCATCTTTTCCTGCATGACTGTTTCTTCCTCTATCCTGTATTTCTTTCTCTTCTTTACATAACATGTTAGGAACTTCTGCTAACAGCATCTTCATCTCCCTCTGAAGAATGGCTAAAACGTTCCTTTCAGACTGTGAAGAAAGAGTTGCCTTTGCTTTCCTACCTGAGTGGTGAGAACATAAGTACAAACCGTGGACAGACATCTGGCCCCGCCGAGGGGAAGCCTACCTAAAATGGAGCCAACACGGAGGAGAAATGGAGCAATAAGGATTGTGTGAATCCCCAAGTCCAGATGGGCCTGTGGTTAGGCCTGTCTCTGTATGTGCAGTTTTGTGACCAGTTTCACTTTCCAGGAAGCCAATGTCACCTGGGTGTTCTGTCTTATGCCATGTGTCTCCTGTGCCCTCCCCCCCACCCCAAACCAGTGACATCCGTGAGAAAGCACCATTTGGTGGTCTATCCATCAGGGAAAGATGCATAGGAAAGTTTAAGTGTGAAGAAGATCTGAAACCACTAAGTGGGTTTCCAAAACTATGAATGCTGGTGTCTCCAGACAACTTGACAAGCCAGAGGAAGCTCACAGGCATGGTCCCCTCTATTAAACATGTCTGAAATCAATCTCAGACAAGATGAGCACAGGAAGCAAAATAAGTCCTACCAGCTGTGTGACTTTTAGCCATGTTTCTGGACCTAAGTCTCAGTTCCCTCATTTTAAAAGGGTACTAACATACACTCTACTCCTTGTTTTTTTTAAGACAGTTACATGAGTCCTTAGTTCAAGGCCTGGAACAGAGTAGACCTCAAGAACTACTAATTGTTGTACTACTGTCACTAAGATGTCTTTAATCTTCATCTACACAACAAAGCCATTATGTTTCTTTTCCTTCTCATCCTTGATGTAAATCCTATGCCTTCTTCAAGCCCTACCTCCTCCTCCAGGAAAATCACCCTGGATTACTTCAATATATAATGCACAGATTATTTTCTTATCTGAATTTCCAAACCATTTATTTTGCACATGTGTCTGATGGCGCACCATACTGTGTCATAAACTGAATTTCCAGTACTGGGCTGAAGCCAGTTCTTCTCAGCTTGTGAGAGTCAAGTGTCAAATTTTCCGGGATTCTGAGAGGGGGCTGTTAAACACAGCCGTTATTAAAAATTAAATTTCATAGAATTGTAATTAAATAAATTGTATTAAAAACAAAGGTACTAAACTGAAAATACAACACTTCCCAGCTGGTTATATCACATTTTACCGTCATCTGTGCTCCTGAGGTTATGTATGTCTGTGATGTATGTGTGGAGGAAATACTATAAAATGGAGGATTAACCACACATCTCCTTCCAACTCCACATGCAGTTACGTGGTGTGGGTAGTGTGCAATCAGTCACAGTGGGAGAATTTACACCACAGGAATCAGCAAATGCCAATCAGGGCTCTCCCACCACTCCCAGCCCACTGAGACAGCTGTTCAACATTTATTGGCATACCACTGGTTTCAACTTTTTCACATTTGTCAAGAGCTCTGAGTTCATTAGCTCTTTGACAACAGGAATATGTCACATTTCTCTGTTCTCTGTGTTGCTCAACATAGCATTCCATACACAGTAGGTGCTAAACATTTTGCCACTTATTAGAAGCCTAGAAAGAGGCAATCACTGCACAAAGACTGCTATGGCTACATCTATGTGACCTAGTGTGTTTAAAAATATACCCTACACAAAAACCTTGTAGTTCTACCACTGCTTGAGTTGTAAACAATGGGGAAAATGCCAAACATGAAAGTAAAGTAAAACTATTATAATGGGACAGTCAAAGTAAATGCATACTGACACACTCCCACCTGACAACAAAGAGCTGAGATCACTCAAACTCATGTCATAGGGAATGGTCAAAAAAAAAATCAGTAATGTTCCACATAGAGAGAGGAGAAATTGTAGGTACACAGAGGATAATAAAAATGTCTTCAAACAGTTAAAAGGCTATCACAAAAGAAAAAGATTGGATATTTTCTGTATTGTACTAGACAATAATACCAGAATCAGTGTTTACATGTTACAGAGACACATTTTGATATGATGAGGAAGAACTGTCCTACAGAGACGACTCAAGATGGAAGAATGAGAAGTGGTGAATTCATGCTCCAGCATTACCTGAACAGGTGGACTGATCACAGGGGCTGGCACATAGTATTAACTCATGAATAAGTAAGTCAACGGGCCAGGAATGGTTCTCAAGTGGAGGCCACTACTGTTCCCTACGGAGTGTCTGGAAATTCACTGAGTCACTTATTGAAGAGGCAGGGGTGCAGGACAAGAGATGTCTCCACACAACAAAGAATTTTATTGCCCAAAATGCAGACTACGCTCCCACTGAGACATAATGGGTTAGACAAAACCTAGAGGGAATGTTTTAAATAATCACGAAAGTGTTTGTCAGGCAACTAAGTTTCAAGCACCTTGCTAATCTCTAGGCCTAGTTGCACAAAATGAAGTTTCTTCTTGCAAGAGGCTCAAGACTAACGGAGGAAGATGAGGAGATAAATAACCAGTTTCAAGAATGACACATGGCTAATCTAAAAATGTGACTGGGTGCTGACGGAGAAGACGGTTCTTCTCACTCTTGTAGGACAGGGTCCTTTCAAAGGGTAGGGAAGGCCTCTCAGAAGTGCTGGTGCCTTCAAGTTGGGTTTTGTAGAATGTGCACAGGGGTCGACAAGTTGGAAGAAGGAATTCCAGGTGGAGAAAAGAGTATGTATATAGGAACAGCAATGCGAGAGAACAAGGCACTAGAAGTCTGGTGCCATTAAAAAGATTTTGTTTTTTGCAACAGTTACATTTGGGCACCTGCTATGTTTTTTAAACATTTCCCTCAGACAGCACTGCAAGAACCTAACCATGGCTTGCATGAAGGCCGAGTACCAGAACTGTTCAAAGACTGGATGCTTTGGGAAATGTCCCTTCCAACCCTGAGGACCTCTGAAACTTTCCTGACATAAGAGAGGAGAGCTATTACCAGGATACCCTCTGATGAGCAGAGCCCTAGACCCTCATCTTACTGCACTCTCCTCCTTCCCTCCATTCCCTCTGCTCCAGCAACATGGGCTTTTTGTCTGCTGCTTTATCACATGGCTAAGGTGCTCCCCACCTCAGGGTATTTGCACGGGCTCTTCCCTCTACCTGGCACGCTCCTTCCCGATACTCACACAGTTGGTTCCTTCTCATCTTTGAGATATCAATTCAGCATCACCTCCTCAAAGAGGCTTTCCCTGTCCATCTCATCACAAGAGCATTATCAGGAAAGGTCTTATTCCTTTAATTGATTATAGTCTGTCTTCACCACTAGAATTTCAGTTCCACGAGTGCAGTATGTCCTCTATCTCACTACCTGTGTACTGCACTGCTCTCATCCATCAGGCCACTTATACACACCTGGGCATCCCCTCCTGCAAGAGATAAGATAATGGACAAGAGAAGATAGAGAGCACCGGGGACGGCTGCGTTACAGGAAGGATGGCTGGCATGTGTCCTTCCAGTAATCCAGGGAAGGCACTGGAACTAGGAAACCGTGTCTCTGGAGAGAAAACCATAGGACCTGAGATACTCTGCTTGGCGAAAAATCCTCTCAAAAGGTGCATACTCTTCAAATATCAGGAGAGCATCATGTGGAAAGAGACTGGAATAACTGAATCAATCCCCACGGGGAAGCACTACAGGGTAGAAACCACGTAAGAGAAAGACTTTGGCTTCACATGAAGGAGGGCAGTTGACAGGTGAAACAAAAGTCAAGGTTCAAAAGGGCCCTCCCGGAAGGTTCCAGGTTTCATCAGTAGAGTTTAAGCAGAAACTGGCCAACCAACCCAACAGAACAAAAAGTCCAAGCCTCAGGCGGGAAAGCAGACCAAACAACTAACATTTGTACGTCACCTACCACCGGCCAGGCACACTCTTCCAGGTACAGGACAAATATTAACTCATTTAATCCTTATGACAACCTCAGGAGGCAGGTGCTATTATCATCATTTTACAGAACAGACTGAGCTGCAGAAGTCAACTCACTTGACCATGCTCACCCTGTCAATAAGGGGCAGAGCCAGCTTATTTTTTTTAAATGACCTTTAAAACCTCTTCTAAATTTCACAGTAATTCCTTTTATGCCTCGACTAGAAATGAGTTGACATCCTATTTTTATCGTCTCCAGGGAAAACCATTACAGAATGTCCAAGTGTGACCGCCTGACACCACAGAGGTTAAGACAGCAGGTGAACATAACAGCCCGTGCTCAGAACGGACCTCCAGAACACCTGAGCCGGTGAGGGCGGGGCTCAGCCCTGCCATAACCCCCATTTCCTTTTATTGTCTATCTCCCCCTACACTCCAGACCCACAATGGAAGGGATTTTGTTTTGCTGAGTGCTGTATCCTCAGTTATTAAATAAATACTTGTTGAAAACAGAAAGTAAAGCAAAGCAGGGAGGCAGGAACAAAGTCCTCATCCTCATGGGTCCTCCCCCCTGGGCTCGGCACATTTGCCTCTTTGCGGTCCTGTTCATTTGAACCTACCAAGAGAAAAGACCCTCTAGGAGCCCAGATCTCAGACAAACTAAACATGTAGCCCTTGTGGTTTTCAAAAGATCCCTCACAGTCTGGGTTCCACAGTTAAAAGAAAAAAACAAAACCAAGCATCTTTCAAGCAAGGTAGCTGAAGCATGGATAAAAGTTTAGAGTACATCTCTGGGTCGCTTTCAAAATCCCATTCTGATTAAATGTAATAAAACAGAGTCAATACTAAAATGTTAATAAAATGCTGTTTTTTCCCTAGTCACTACCATCTAATAAAGGTGTTTTGATCCTATTTATGAAATAAATTATATTACTTAGTACCCACGGGAGCTATTTTGGCTATGGGAGGTAATCATATTCTAATTTAATGACAGAGGGGAAAAAATATGCATGACTAAAATAGCTATAACACAGGCTATCCAGCTTCAAGACGACTACATCTTGTAAGGGGCTACAGACATGCCAGTGCTTGTGAAAGTATTAAAATTAACATGTTTAAATTTTTTCATTTACTATATATTCAGTTTTGCCTTCTTCCAGATCCCATAAGCCCACACTATCTTTCTCATGAATATTTAATTTTTTTTTCCCTGGGAAGTCAACTCCGCAACCACCCCTCCAGAAAAAGAACTGTAAACAAGGCTGGAGGGAAAAGTGAGACAAGGGAGATGAGGCGAGAGCAAATGCAAAAGGACAGATGGCTAAGAAAAGCAGAGCGTCCCAGAGTCACCCTCCAAGGAAGAGAGAGACAATTAGAACCCAGAAGTGAGCAGATTCACTGTGGAGGCATTTAGCGCTCTAATACCTTATCCAAATGGAGAAATGGGTTCTATTTTGAGGCAAAGGGGAGGCTTATGAATACTTTATAATGTTTGCATTAGACAGCCTATGTCAGCACAAAGAGATTGCATCCTTTGGGTGAGTAAGCCACTCCCTGGTCAGTGGTTAGAGATTTTAAATGTCTTTCCTGAAGCAAACTTCCTGGGGGCAGTTTAATCACCGATAAGGTGATTTCAAGGCAGACAGAAAACCTTCAGCGGAGTAATAATGAACCACTTCATAAACACCCATGAGGCCCAAGAGTCTACTCGGCCTCCGAACAGAAGTGAGTGAAAAACCGTGAAGTGTAGCCACATTTTGAAGCCGCATGAAGACATCCGTGGAGGGGCCTGCAGAGTGAACCTACTCCTTACCCGTCCGTATCTGCTACCTGAAGCTGGGATGGGGCTCCTGGGAATTGATTTGGTCAGAAAACAGTTAGGGGTTGGCATGATTTATTAAAATTCAAACTGGCGAATCAAAACTTCCAGAGAGAGAAACATCCATTTCTAATTCCCAGGCACCATTAGTGAGGCCGGGCTACTGCTGCCCGAATCCTGGGTTCAGTGTGAGGAACGCATGCTTTCCCTTCAGACTGCTAATGGCTAACTGAAGCCCATGGTTTTACTGGTTTTATTAGAATGGCATTTGGTCTGGGGGTGTTCCACAGTTCAAGGTTCCCCCAGAAGTAGATGCAGAGGTGGCTATTAGCATGTAAGTGGGAGGCAATGCAGGGATAGACCAGTAAAAACGCTGAGAGGGGGACGACAGGAAGAACAGCAGTAGAGGGGTCGTTATCAACAGGTCACCAGGAGGGGCAAGGCAGTGTAACCCCACGGAGGAATCTGGGGACCCTCACACGTACACCCCACCTGAGGAAGGAGGAGCCCATGTTTTCACACGCCGCTTCCGTTGTGGGTTGCTGCAGGAGGTGTGGCGTGGGAAGGAGAAAAGAAGAAAGGCCTCAGCAGCCTGCTGCGTGTCTGTGGCGGGGCTGAGCAGCGGGCTCCAGCAGCCAGAGGGGTGCCGAGGGGACGAGGACCGGGTGCAGACACTGGAAGTCAGGCCCAGCGTGCGCTGAGATGGCAAAGGCCTAGCAAGTGCGGGAAGGGCATCAGAAGCAGTAGCTGCTGTGGCAGGGAAAAAAAAAAAAAAAGGCGAGGACCAGCACCTTGAGGTGGACGACAAGGAACCAGAAAACATGGGCTTTGAGCATCCAACACGCAGATACTGGCCTGCGTTGCTGGTTTTGACCACAACAGGAGAAAAGTGACTTCTCTCCATTTTTCAATGCGGGGGAGTACATATACGAACAATAAGCTTCTCTCTCTGTTCTTCAAAATCTTCAGTAAAAATAACATTATTTACCAATGCTTTGGTATGAGTTGACTCCAGGGACATTAGAATGTCACTGGTCTACATCTTTCCAAGGCAGAGACCAACAAAGGGACAACTGCATCCAGGTCACGTCACTGTTCCTAGCACGTTCTTAGAGATCAAAGTTCCAAAACAAGTGACCTGCAGGCAATTCAGTCTCAGATATAGATGTTGCCCCACTTCCCAAATTTTTTTTAAAAACTGGTGCCAATATTTTTCATATGACAGATTTCACATTAAATTTCTGACCTCCTGGAAAAATAAATCAGAAGTTATTATTCATGGGAATAGTCATCTAGCAACTATCAGCCACACAGTATGCATTATTTAGATGGCCACAGTCCCCACCATTCTTTATTGTTCCCCAAATACCACATTTGCACCGATTTTTCCTAGCAAAATTGTATCAATCAAAAGTGGAAAAAAGTCAAAAGGTAAAAAGAAAACGTAACAGGGCGCCTGGGTGGCTGAGTCAGTTAAGCAGCTGCCTTTGAAGCTCAGGTCATGATCCCAGGGTCCTGGGATAGAATCTTGCATTGGGCTTCCTGCTCTGTGGGGAGCCTGCTTCTCCTTCTTCCTCAGCCTCCCTGTCTCTCTTATGAATAAATAAAATCTTAAGAAAAGAAAAGAAAACATAACAAATACAATGCCTGATTGAGGAATACCAGAGAAGAGCTTATGATTGTCTAGTAATTTGTGACCATCTCTTGTATTATCAGGGAATTAAGGTGATTTTGATAAATTTGCATGTAACTTCCTTAATGGGGAGTAAAACTTCTAGAAAAAACCTGGAAGATAAAATTGCACTGGGAGGATCTATTTCATAGCTGATTAAAATAGAGAATTACTTCTAAAAAAGAAAAAAGAGAAAGGAAAGCTATCTAGAGTGCTGCATGATTCTAGGGAAAAAAAGGAATGCATACTTCTCTGTGGACGTGAAGAACGATCCTATGTTTAAAACAAAAAGTGTGCATTAAACATGAGGTTTCTAGAGTCCTTGAAGGTGACCTTAGTGCTCAGAAAAGATTAGTCTGATGGTACTTTGGTTTTAAACATTAATATTTGATTTATTCAAGTTACAAATTTAAAAGCCTAGTTTTTACTTAAGCTTCTCATTTTAGCTTACAAATTTAATTCTATTTATAATCTAGTAAATTTTAGCAATTGCTTCTAAAGGGACTTAGAGGAATATTTAGCTCCATTTATAAACAGTTATTTGAAGCTCTTCAAACATTTTAAAATTCATTTATAAATTTAATATATTTGATTTCCTTTAACTACTTCAATTGTCTGACTTAAAACCTTCCTGAGTAATTAAATAAATCTCTTATATCAAATAAATTAAATTTATAAATATAGCGAATCAAGTTCTTTTAAATATTCCAACACTGTAGATCAATTTAGTAATATTTCAACCTAAAACCACAAGTCTAAATCAATTACTCAATTATGCATTTTAAATTAGAATTATAAGACTGATTTGTGGGCGCCTGGGTGGCTCAGAGGGTTAAAGCCATTGATTTCGGCTCAGGCCATGATCTCAGCATCCTGGGATAGAGGCCAGGCATCGGGGGCTCTGCTCAGCAGGGAGCCTGCTTCCTCCTCTCCTTGTCTCTCTGCCTGCCTCTCTGCCTACTTGTAATCTCTCTCTCTGTGTCAAATAAATAAATAAAATCTTTAAAAAAAAAAAGACTGATTTGTTACTCTACCATATGAAATTTTCTTAACACATTACAAAAACTTTAAATACCAAATAAACACAGGTTCCTTTTTAACAAGAAAACATTCTATGTTATGTTATGATTCTTTTAAATATTTCTCTTTAAAAAAAAAAGATTTATTTGAGAGAGAGAGAGAGAGAGTGAGGGGTGGGGCAGAGAGAGGGAGATAAGCAGACTCCCCACTGACCAAGCAGCCAGACTGTAGGGCTCAATCCCAGGACCCTGAGATCATGACTTGAACCAAAAGCAAGAGTCTGATGCTCACCTGACTGAGGCACCCAGACCCCCCTTTTTAAAATAATTCTATATTTAAATTAAAACTGTGTCTGGTTAGAAGAGATGACTGCTACTTTTCTAGTTAATAAACACTGGTATTGATCTTGACCAGTAGACTCCACTAGACCCAGGTTGGCAAAAGTGATGGGACATCCTGAGCCCTATTTATGAGGGTTTTCAAACCAAAATAGGTGGTCACATAATCAGGTTCATAGGATTTTAGTCACATCATTAATAAATTTCAAATCAGATCAGAGTCTGTAACTGTCAGGCGGCTATACACTTTGATTGGATTATGTGTTTCTTTGGCACTTAGGATAAACCTCTCCCTCTTAAATCTCAAGACCTGTGTCCTCACACCAGAATACTCATCCTTTTCCTATACTTCCTGTCTCTGTCCTGCCATTCTTACGGACATTAAAATGTATAAAATTTATTAAAATGATAACCAAATGTATTCTGGACATTTCACATATGCTTCTCTGGATTTGCTCAAGATGTCCAAGATAATTCTACCACAAGTGCTACGTGAAAGAGTATCCCAGGCTTCCCTACTCATCTGTCACAGGTAGGAATTTGCTTTGGCCATGTGGTACACTGTGAGACATGCCACACTATGAGATTAAAACCCCAAAAGCTTTGTTAACATGGATCCCAGGTAAGCTGTAAAAGCCCTCAAGTTAAAATGGAGGCCAAAGGGATGTATTCTTTATTCTTAACTTGTCTTAGGAGAGAATCTGATAAAAGTTACAGACCCTCTGCCTAGGCAGACAAACACACAAACCCTTTAGTTTGTAATTTCCAAGATTTTGTGTTTCCTCTGATAGTCACCAATAGATACCAAGTTAAAAAACAACAAGCCTTAGACTAGATGGATCTTTAAAGTCGTTCCCCAACATGGTCTTGATAACGTATCTATCGAAGTGACATATTACAGAGGAGATATCAGAAATTTGGTTCAGAGGACTGGTTTTCAAAATGAGTACTTTAGAGAGCTCGTCAGAGTCAAAGTAGAATAGAGTTCAGTAGAGACTGGCTAGGGTAATTTTCTTTCTTACAAAAGAAAATTTTATAGTCTGTCTGAGTTTTCATTAAATATGTATGTCAGAGATAGGGTGTAGTGAAAAAAATGAACCTGTAAGGCTAAAGAAATTTTTTTTTACTCAGCCTTCAGAAGCAACAGTGAGGAAGATTTCTATGATGGGTTTTCCAAATAAATAAAGAAGGGCTTTCACACAATAGAAAGCCCCGTATCGGGCTCCCTGCTCCTCACTGGGGAGTCTGCTTGTCTTTCTCCCTCTGCTGTTCTCCCTGCTTGTTCCATTTTTCTATAGTGTCAGGACATAGTAAGTTCCTGTTTGTGGGGTTTTTTTGTTTTGTTTTGTTTTGTTTTGGATGAGTTATTAAAGACAAAATAGAAAGAACTTCTCTGGAAGTCACAACCTTCAGCGTTCCTAATCTGTCTGGGATAATTAAGGATTACTGGATAGTAAGAGGGAGAATCACATGTTTTATGAATGACGAATGAATGAATGAATGAGATCTTACTATTCCTTCCAAACCCATAATCTGATGTATGTCATGGCAGATCATGGAGTTTGCCATTAGCTTTAGCAGTTGTTTCCTCTATACACACTATACCATATTGTTTATTAAACAGAAATCATTCTTCCTATTATTGTATGTTTAGAGTCTATATTTTATCTAGTAATGTCAATCTAATTGAGTTAAAACTCCACATTGATAGCAGGAGCCTAAAGGAAGATTTATAGCTACCATACTCTCTTTGTGTCCTCTATGTGCTAAAAGCCAAAGGCAAACTTCTAACACAGATTTTACCTTCTGGAGTACTTTAGAGGTACAGACCCCAGAGCCAGGGCTCCTGCATTGAGCACATTCAAGGCTTACGTTTAAGCTGCCTGACTTTTAGAGTAACACAGAAAACAAAGCTCTGATGCATGAGGCCATCAACTACAGCAACGTGCTTTCTGTAAAGTTTCAGTTCAACAAGTGTATGCCTTACAGAAAAGGTCTTTGATTTCAGAAGTTTTTTTTCACTCAAAAGCTCTCATTTGAAATTATGTTTTATAAAGAATGTATTTATTGTTGTTTGGTAGAGATGGGAATCAGCAAGGTGCCTACAAAATGATGGGGTTATAGTGAAGGGAAAGGCCAGAGGCTTGAACTCTGCAACCCTGGGCAATCCTTAAACTTCTATGGCAGAAGTGGTGAGAATAAACCTAACCTACAGACAGTGAGGGGAAAGAGCAAACGTCTTCAGGATTTGGACAGCTACCACAAATGTCTGGCTCCTCAGGAATCAGGCCTCCTCTAAAGGTATTCAAATTTGAATTTTAAAAAATGCAGTAGAAAAGATGTCCATGAAGTGGATGAAACCCAGGGATTCAAAGACGGAGTGAGGTGCCTTTGCTACCTCCTACACAAACACTGCTGATCAGTGAAGAAGTTGGCAAATCTCTATGCATCTTTCTCCTTTCAGAAGAAGGGGCCTAGAGGTAAAACTTTCTACCAAGATTCCTCAAGACTGTTGTAGCCAAACCTGTCAACATTTTAGTGAATGTTTCCATTTTACCCTCACTTCCTTTAGGGCCAAGTCTCTTCTTTCCACATCGCATATTTTTCTTTTTTTCTTTTCTTTTTTAGATTTTTAAAATTATTTATTTGAGGGAAAGAGATAGAGTACAAGCAGGGAGAACAGCAGAGGGAGAAAGACAAGCAGACTCCCCAGTGAGGAGCAGGGAGCCCGATACGGGGCTCAGTCCCAGGACCCTGGGATCATTACCTGAGCTGAAGGCAGACGTTTAACCAACAGAGTCACCTAGGCACCCCTCACACTGCATATTTTTCACAGACCCCTTCAGTTACCAATTTGTAACAAAATGCTTCATGTTTATGTTAATGTAAAACAAACCATATATTAGAACCTAAAATCAGGTTATGATACGAAAATCCCTAAAATGACAGCAAAGTGACAAGTGAAGATATATTAGAAGATACATTTTAGTCCAATCATATATAAAATGCAGAAATGATACTAATTCAGCAATCACTAAGAAATGCTGGGATGCATTTTTTCATCTATCCATTCACCCAATTATCCATTCACTCATTTATTCAGTCATCATATACTGAGTTCCTGTTATGTGCTAAGCACTGAAGGCAAAAAAATGAACAAAACAGACACTCTTTCAAGGAGACACTGCCTGGAATGTGGTAGACACAGGCCATTGATCATAAGATAGTGCCTTAGAGCATTACAGAGGATGTTCTTGGAGGAAAGGGAAGGCACACCCAAGTTCAGATGATGGAAGGGGTGGGAGCTCTAAAGACTTATTGAATAAAGTTTTAAAGAATAAGCAGGCATTAGTTGGATAAAATGGAGAATAGCATTTTAAAGTTAATAGTTTTTTTCACACTTAACAAAAAAAAAAAACACCACATTTCCAGTATGTGGAAGTTTTCCAAGGCTATTACATCCACATGGGGCTCAGATCTGATCTGAACATAACCCATCAAATGATATTTCCCTGAAGCTCATGGAAGTTGGTATGAGTTTTCCTAACACAGGCCCACAATTCCTCTGACAGTACAGTGGACACAGAATGCAAACTCAATGGGATCCCAAAGAAATGCAGCTAGAAAACAGCAATTACAATCCAAACCCTCTCTCATGCAGAGTGTGTGCACACACAGCCACACAAATACTAAGAGCCTCAGAATCCTAAAGCCCCATCCTTGTAAAGGAACGTTCACAGTCTCTTTCAGTGGTGAAGTAAACTAAAAAACAAGGGAAAGTATCCTATAGAAATAGTTGCAAATTAACAAAGGAGATGAATTCTTGGTATCCCTTGCATTTTCCAAGTGAGCCAGAGGAGCTGCACTCCCTCTTTCCTACTTTGCTGAAGTCACTGTTGTTTTCAGCTCACTGTACTTTTATCAGTACTAATTGGAACATACTTCCTGCCAGGGTTTAGCATTTCCAGATTTTTTTTTTTTTGTAGGCACTGATTTAATGGCGCTGACATTAAGGTTTCTATCCACTGGGTCACATAAAAGCCAACTAAAATGGGCTGCAAAAGGAGAAGAGTGTTGAAAATCAAAAGGAGTGGGAGGGCAGAAAGAGGACTGTCAATGTGCTTAGCCCGCCGCAGAGACATGATAGCCGCTGCTGGCTCTAGTTATTAGCACAGCATGATGAAGGTCTACTGAGAGTCTCCACGGAGCCTCCTCCTGATGGGAAAAAGCTCAGAAAGGAGGAGAAGGCTACAGTCTATCTTCTTTGATCTCACAGACAGTGAACCAAATATTCCCATCTTAGTAGAAACAGACAAACAAGCCAGTCCTCAAATCCGCACTTTGAGCCTTTCCCAAGGGCTGTGGCCAGCTTGGTCACCCCAATGAAACTCAGGCATTTTCACAAAAGTACAGATGCAAAGCGCTTTCAGGAAAGAGCAAAGGCATGAGGGAGCCACCACGACTTTAGTTTTTCTAAGCCCATCTTGAATCACTGCCTAAACTGTGCTGGAACCAGACAAGTAACTGAGGGGAGGAAGCAAATGTGGGTGTACCTAGAGACCGGGGAAGACTGTGACAAACTGGGGAGTCCAGGCCCTATCTAAGGGGCACCCACTGTTCAACTTTAGCCCAGTGTTCTGGCATAACAGCATGGAGGTCCAATGGCCAAATCTTCTGATATTTTAAGAGACATGGCAATAGAAGTTTAATGTGAAATTCCCAATTTTGAAATGCTGGCAACAAATGTAAAACACATCCAGGTCAAACAAAATAGGCCTCGTGCCAGATGCAGCTGAGAGATCAATGGTTTGTTATCATCTGATCAAAGTTTTAAGGCAAGAGTTTGGAGATCATCTCAGCAGCACAAAATAAGACAAAGTA
The DNA here is from genome assembly GCA_002007465.1 of Ailurus styani. NCBI lineage: Eukaryota > Metazoa > Chordata > Mammalia > Carnivora > Ailuridae > Ailurus > Ailurus styani. The sequence goes on along the minus strand of LNAC01000444.1, from coordinate 770,981 downwards.
GACACCTCGCTCGAGCTTAGGTCCCTGAACTACGCTACTCTAATCCAGAAGGGCCCCAAGAAGCATAGCAGCTAGCCTTGGATACAAATGCCTTTTATGTTTTCTCTTCTTTTCTCAAAGCAAACTTACTAATAGGTTCAAGATTTCCTAGGAAGAGAAAGAGAGACCTGATTTTCATGTTGTGGTATTCTTTTGAAGGTTTTATGGGGAATGTGGCACTATCAGGTAGTTTGCATTGGATCTCTACATTCAGTCTTCTTTATTGAAATAAATTTGCCAGTTTGGTTTTCTCTGATTCTCAAGATGACTTATTTTCACAGATATGAGAACTGAATAAATCTGAGTTCTTATGATTAGTTTTCTGGACAAACTGAGGACTTTTTAACCTGGCTTTTCTCAGCATTTCAGGAACTGTAAGAACAATTTTCAATACACAAGGACATCCCAGCTGAATTTCATGGTGGTCAAAAGGAGTTTTGAGTTAAAAAATCATGTAATAAACCTGATAAGGTCTTCACAGCCACGGGTCTATTTCTGTGAAGTGGGTGGTCAATGGGCAAGAAATCAAGCCCTGGACAGGCATGGGGGACAGCCTTTCATTCTTAAGATCTCCAGCAATGCAGAGCACAGGCTTAAGCAGTCTGAAGTAGAGAGTCAAGTGGATTCATAGGTCCAACTGGGAAATATTTACTTAATGCCTTCTACAGGCCAGGTATTGTACTAATAAGAGATGACGACTGGCAGCAAATTAAACATACATACAGCCACCATTAAAAAAAAATCCCTCAACAAATAAATGTATATTGTACTATCAGAAAATGCCAAGTGCCACGTGAGAAAAAGGAGAGAATAAACGAGCTTTGACAGGATTGTAAGGCTACTTCAGAAAGTTTTCTCTAAGGTCACAGAGTATACTTCCTGGACACGGGAAGGAGCAAGAAACATTTCCACACCTGCATTCACATCTCCCTTCACCTTGCAGGGATAAGTGCAATGGGAAACCCAGCCAAACTAATCAAAAACTCCTCTCTTTGGGCAGACTTAGGCTCCCAAGCCCTGTTTCCTCACCTGTAAAATGGGGATGATATTAGCCACCCACCTCAAAGGATTCAAAGTGGATTACATGTGGCCATGTCACAAGGCGCTGTGCAGAGATCACTGTCAGCATGATCATTATCACCACTGGGATGAGCACGGCATCCGCCTCCAGGCAGTTCCTCAGTGGGCATCAGTTCCTTTTCCCTTCTCACACCACTCAGAGTGGCAGCACCCCGAGTGGGTGTGAACACACACATGTATGTTCCAAATAGGAGTTCTCGTGTAGGAGTGTGGTAGATGGGATATGTTGGGGCTGAGAGCAGCATGAGTTCTTTTTGGACCAAAGTAAGGAGCAGAGTTCCGATTTCACTGCTCTTTTCTCTTCTTTCTTTCCAAACAAATAGTCAAAATTTGCATGCTAATGAAGAACTAGAAAGCAATTTTCAAAAGTGTTTCTGGACTCAGAGAGTTTTTTGTGGTCAATACAGAAACTTCCTATCTCCATTAAAAAAAAAAACTTAAAAAATTAACAGTTGTGTGAAACCAAATCCTTTACAATGGTAGTACTAGAATGGAACTTTAATTTAATTTGTATGAATTGATCACTGCCCAAAAGTTGCATAAAATTTTCTAATGCAAAAGTAAGAACTTTTGTGAAATGGATGAAATGTTCCAAAAAATATATTTGATGAATCAATTCTAACACTAGTTGAATACTGACTGTGAGATTTTTCAAAGGTAGTTGAAAATGGGTCCCTTTTGCAATGCAGGTGAGAGAAAAGTAGAGAAATTGAATTCAAATTAAATTTGCAAACTTAATCCCACAGCTGCTTACCTACATTTGCCCAGATATGAATTTAATAGATTTTTCCCACTCACCATTAAAAAGGAAGTATGTGTTAGTCTCTTGAAAAACTGCCCCTAGGAAATCTACTTAATAAAAATAAACAACCATTAATTTATGAAGAACAATTAATTTCTAGATGTGCTATGTACAGCATTACAGCCAGCATATTAGTAAATTTATTCCAAAATTTTCAAATTAATTAAATGTATTAAATCAGAAGCTGCATAAATCACAATATATTACAAAAACTAATGTTTATTTCTAGATCTAATATGTCTGTGGAGAAACCATGCCAGTTAATTTCCACAGATTGTCACAGACAGCAGATAAACAAGACTGGCACAGCTTTGACTTAAACAATGAATTTGCTTTGCCATCATCAGTTTTCACTATATAGAAATTATAGGTCAAATAAATGGACCTAGCATTAAACCTATCATAGAAACCCTTTGTTGACTTGTATTCAAACTTTCAGCAATACCCATTATCATAAGTTCAAGTAAATCTGATCCTTTTGACCACTATATTTAATAACTCAACAGCCCCCCGACTTTCAATGTCCCTCATTGAATTCTCCTTTATCCACAACACTTATCTTACTTCTTCTATGTGTGTGTGTATATGTACACACATTTTACATAATACAAATGGCCTAATTTCTCTAAGAACACACTCTAAGATCCACAAGTGTAGGAATCTTTAATTTGTCCAGTGACAGGACCTGTGCCTGGCACATAGTAAGCTTTCAGTTAATATGTGTTGTCTGGATAAATCTAACTGCTTTTACAAAAGCTCATTATTTACGGCACACGATGTTGGAATTTTTTTTTGTAAGATGAATTCTTCTTCTATTTAAAAATGTACATTCATTTCCTATTTATGAGCCCATGTTTCTCTCTGCCAGGTGCTCTAAAAGAATTAACTGCAGTTTGTGTATCAGGAGGAAAGACAGAAAAGGTCACTAAACCACAGTGCGGGTACTCACATCCTCATAACCAGTCATTCTCAAATTTAACAGCTCCAGGCCAACAATGTACAAATGCCAACATACCAAAATGTAGCCATACAGACATGGTCTGGCCCAGAAATCAAAAGCATGCCATCGAAACATTAATGTTAACAAAAGCAGGCTTCCTGCAGGAGACCACCTTCATGTCAGGCTCATCATTCAGCCACAGTCACAAGTTCATCTATATTTACGTGAACCGTATTTTACTCCTTAAGGGCAAAATGCAAAAACACTTACATTGCATACTCCAAAGTATCAATACAATCCCAATGTATATAGTTCTCCGTCAAATGGCTAGCCAAACACCCTTTTCTCTCTCATTCTGAGTCAATCATCAAATCACCTTTTTTGTTTTCCTATAAAGAACTATGTACTAAAGTCTGAGATATTAAAAACAACCCTTTAATGTGATCTTTACATTTACCAGTGAGATGTCCTTGGGTATAACACTTACATTCTTAGAGTCTCAGTTTCATCATTTTTTGAACAAGGTCAATGCCATGCAGAATTGTCAAGGTTTAAAGGTAATGAATGCAAAAGTCTTTTGAGCATGGTTTCTGGTATACAGTACTATGGCTTAATTTCTATTGAGGTAGTAATTTGAATTCTATTCATAGCCGTAAGAAGCAAAATCATGAGCAGTTATTTTCTCCCATTATAAGAATATAGCAGTGTCTCTGTGATCTGATTTCTAGGGTCTTAGGGCTTGAAAGGGGCAGCAGGTGTGAAGGGAAGAGAGGAAGTTTAGTCTTCCTTTGAATAAGAAGGCAAACAGTATGCCCAAGGGCATCTTCCAAATGAGACTATGTGGTACCTAGAAAGGGTGAAACAAATCTTGTAGCTCAGCACCTTGATGAAGGATGGCTAAGCCTAACACGCCTTTAAAATAGATCGTGTTTGGGCACCTGGGTGGTGCAGTCATAAGTGTCCAACTCTTGGTTTTGGCTCCGGTCATGATCTCAGGGTCGTGGGACTGAGCCCCAAGTTGGGCTCCACGCTCAGTGCAGAGTCTGCTTGAGTTTCTCGCTCCCTCTGCTGCTCCCCCCATGCTCTCAAAAATAAATAAATCTTTCTTAGAAAATGGATCATTCTCATAATGAGTCAGTGATAACCAGTACTGATAAGAACAAGGACATTTCCACAAAATGTCAGACTGTATAAGGCATCTAGAACTCATGTAACACCTTAGGAAGATCACCACCCCAATAATAATTGGTGTTGGACATCTATCTACTTTGGCAAGTAGAAGTTTAGACCAATCTGAGCTTTGAACAATGAGGAAATGTAACATTTACGCATCCAAATGCTATAGAACAAATTCATACCCATCATTCAAATGGGAGGCCCACATTAATTCTATGGAGGGATTTTCTCTTTGAGGGGGTTGTAGAAGCATCTTTTTTTTTTTTTCAAGATTTTATTTATTTATTTGAGAGAGAGAGAAAGAGGGCATGAGCAGAGAGAGAGGCAGAGGCAGAAGGAGAGACTTCCCGCTGAGCAAGGAGCTGGATGTGGGGCTCAATCCCAGGACACTAAGATCATGACCCGATCTGAAGGCAGATGCTTAACAGACTGAGCCACCCAAGCACCTTGGAAGTATCCTCTTTTTATCAGAATGGTATCAGGACATCTTCAACACTGCTGCATCATTGCTTCAAGGCCATAGTGCATTCCAATATCTAATCTGTGGGACACAGCCCTGGGACACAGTCACTAGCTTCTTTTTTTACTAAGGGAGCTGCAACTCCCCTGCAAAAGCAACTAACCATTCTAAATTCAAGTCATCAAAGGACGCTTTCTCCTTAAAATGAACTTCAAAAAGGTGAGTCACTTCTTTTCATAGTCAATAAGTTACCTGCAGGTAGAAAGAGAAGGGATGGGCACTTATGCTTCAATGCTGAAAATGTGGGTTATGAAATGCTCCTCTGGATGCCTTTCAAAACAAAAGGACTTGAGTAACTGCAGCCACCGACGTCAGGAGGCACTCCCCAGGGTGACCACAAAAGCAGCGGCAGCATCGAAATGGAAAACCCTTAACTGAGAGCTTATTCACGTGCCAGCCATGGCCCTGAGCACTTCCTAAGCATCCTCTGGTTCTGTCCTGACCACAGGCCACTGATGTTATTATCCCATTGTTTACAAATGAAGAAATTCAGATTTAAAGGGATTAAATGAATTGTTGAAGAAACAACTAGTAAATGGCAGAGCAGAAGTTCCTGAGTTCTGCTCCTCTAGTGACACTAGTCGGGCACCTGAGTCAGAGGAGTGCTGGGCTGTGGCTTCTCGATCAGGCTGATCAAACCCCACTCGTCAGCCAGTTGTCCTACCTTTTGTTCTTATACCCTTCTCTTCCTGACATTGCAATTAGCAAATCTTCCATCCTGGATCAGTCAGGATCCTGGGAGGAAAGCAAAAACCACACCAAATCTCTTACCAGAGAGAATGTGAGGTACGGAATCAAACAGGCACGGTGGAATTGAAAAGGTGAACAGGGACAACCGCTATAATGCAGAAACGAAAACCAAACTAAACCAACACCACCCCTAGGGAAGAAAGGAAAGAGATGGGGGTAATTTGGATCTGGAAGCCTGAAGAAGGGACTCAGCAGAGCTGGGTGCAAGCTTCTGAAGTGTGGGTGCTAACCAGCTTATCCTAGCTGCAACAGAACCAACCAACTAGAGACTGAAACTAAGGGCCACCGCCAGGGTGGTGAACAGGAATGGCAAACACACAGGAAGGAGCAAATCCTTCTTCCCTCTTCATTCAGTTTCCTTTCAGTGCCCCCGCAGGCAGAGTCTAACTGAGAGTCAGCCTCAAAGACTCCTGACCTAAACACAGTGGATCCAGTATAGAAGGGTGGGTATGGAATCTGGGAAAAAAGCTTAAGGACTGAGGCGCCTGGGTGGCTCAGTTGGTTAAGAGTCTGCCTTCGGCTCAGGTCATGATCTCAGGGTCCTGGGGCGGAGTCCCACATAGGGCTCTTTGCTCAGCAGAGAGCCTACTTCTCCCTCTCCCTCTGCCAGCTGCTCTGCCTCCTTGTGATCTCTCTCTCTCTGTGTCAAATAAATAAAATCTTAAAAAACAAAACAAAACAAAAAAAACCTTAAGGACTAACTACCACACACCCTATCAGAGTGGACTGGTAAAAGGAGTCAGCTCATCACTGCCAATCCTGTCCCTCAGCCGATGACAAAGTGTGACCCATAAGAATGCCAAGTGAAAACACTCTTATCTGATTTGGCCTCCAATGAACAGCTTCATGAATGGGAGAAAATCAGTCTGTGTTCGTGCCCACAGTGTGTAAATATTGTACAGAGAATATGATCACATGCATCTTTACATTCAATGTTTATACAACAGTCAGTTCTGCTATAACTCAACACAGGCATACCCCAAAATCAGCCTTCTATGCAAAGTCTCACAATAAAAACCACATGACTCGCAGGGAAAGTCAGGCTAGGGGTGCAACACTCACAAATTTGTCGGTGACAAAGAGGAATCTAATAAAAATAGTACACCGTTTTATACATATTAAATGATTAAGAAATATGTTAGTACTACAATAAATAGGTATGGAATTTTATGAAACTTGACCTTGAAAACACCTCAGATTTGCTTGTGGAAAATAGCATCAGATGGGCTGCAGCTGATGAGTTATTGTGACATGGTAGGAGGAGGGGCACCTGAAATCAGAGGACACTTGTAACACCAGCTGTGGGGATGTGGATGGGTGTGGCTAATGGACCAGAGAACTGAAGTAGGTAGTAGATTTCTGAGCTGTGAGTGTGTGACCTGTGTATTCCTACACAGCCCAATTCAGCTGGGTATAATTTTCTACGTTTACCTAATAAACAAAAGCCCATATAACTCAACACAAAATCCATTTTGTGATCAAATTATTCCCGAATATACCAATATTAGAACAAATTAATGGTTCAAAATAATTATAGCAGAACTGATTATATTCTGTAGGCCAGGAAGCATTAGCTCCAATATTACAGATGAGAAAACTGACTCAGAAAGATCAAACTTCTCAAAAAAAAAAAAGCTATCTTTCTTGGGGCACCACTATATTTTCCCATCTAAGGTGTATCACTTGACAGTATGAGGTCAAAGCAATAGAACCTAAGAGCAGCTTTTAGTGCAGTTTTGCTGGTGACCTTCTCCAGGTAGGTGTAAGGGTCCTGGGATGGAATGGCCGGTAATCTCAATCGTCTTTAGGTCAAATATTAAAGCAGAGCTGCTGAGCAAAGGAATCTATGTCTCTCCTTCACTTTCTCATAAATGAACTTCTAGACCTCTGTCACAGTGCTACTCAAAAGATGTTTAACAATAGCTGAAACCCATGGAAATAAATATCTCAACTTCCAAGGTCCAGAAATAAAACATAACAAGAATGTCTAAGTTCATTGTTCATATTCTGCCTAAGTGATCTTTCTAAAATGTGGAAGTCAATGTTATTCCCAAAGTTGAATACTCTTTGATGGTTCCCTAGTGCCTAAAACAAAAGGCGCCAAGCTCCTCAGCATGGAGGACAGGGTACACTTCTAGATATGGCACCTACTTACATATCTAGCTTCATCTCCAACTAAGTACTCACCTAAAATCTGGGCTCCAATCGGCTGAAAGGTTTGCTTTTCCCACACACCCAAGTTCATTTCAGAGCTACATAAATCTGCCCACACTTATCCCTCAGTTGAATGCCTGCATGCTCTATGCCCAACTTCTGAACACCAACCCCACTCTTGCTTACAGCTCCTTGGATGGGATCCCCTTCCCATATATCAAGCAGAATGAATAACTTCTTTTGTTGGGCCCCTACTGTGTCCTACACTAACTCCTATTATAGCATCCTGCCAGGTGTATTTGCATGAAATTTGACTCTTCTTCTTTTTTTAAAAATCACAGCTATCTATAGTTACTGGCCATGTCTGAAAAATCGCCACATCCCTAGAACCTAGCTCAATGCCTGGTAACTAAATGTATCATAAATGTTTAAGGACTGAATGACAAAAGGCTATGTTAACATAACAGAAAAGAGATAAACCTATACCTTTTTCTTCCCTCATCTGAAATCTGGAAAGGACCCTCAGCTCTACTAAGTTTCTGTGTAGGGTAAAACCTACTGAATTTGGGGAGAGGGGCAGAGAGAGAGAGAGAGAGAGAATCTTAAGCAGGCTCCATGCCCAGTGCAGAGCTGATATGGGGCTCCATCTCACAACCTGAGTTCATGACCTAAGCTGAAAAAAAGAGTCAGGCACTTAACCAACCGAGCCACCTACACGGCCCTAAAACCTACTAAATTGATAAAGGCAAATGTCATAGATTGAAATGTGTGTGTGTCCTTAAAATTCATATATTGAGGGGCACCTGGGTGGCTCAGTGGGTTAAAACCTCTGCCTTCAACTCAGGTCATGATCTCAGGGTCCTGGGATCAAGCCCCGCATCCGGCTCCTTGCTCAGCAAGGAGCCTGCTTCGTCCTCTCTGATTGCCTCTCAGCCTACTTGTGATCTCTCTCTCTCTCTCTGTCAAATAAATAAATAAAATCTTAAAAAAAAAATTCATATATTGAAGCCCAATGCCCAGTGTTAAATCTGGAGATGGGGCATTCAGGGGTAGGGAGGGAAGAAGGGGAAAGGGGGCAGGATTAGATGAGGTCATCAGGGTGAGGCCCTCCTGATGGGATTAGTGCCCTTACAAAAGGAAGACAGAGAGCATTCTCTTTCTCTATGCACATGCACCAAGGAAAGGCCACGTGAGCTCATATCAAGAAGGTCACTGTCTACAAGCCAAGAAGGAGGTCCTCACTAGGAACCACATCTGTGGACACCCTAATCTTGGACTGTGAGATATTCCACAGCTGTGAGAAATTTCTATTGTTTATGCCACCTAGCCTGTGATATTTTGTTATAGCAATCCAACCAAAGTAAGATCGCATATGACAGTAGATGTATCAAATGATTTTACCAAGATGAAGAAAGATGGCCTGGGTCCCCCATCTTACATCAAAGTGTAAAATTCCTGAGGTCATGAAATGCACAGAGACTTCACACAAAAGGCCTACTGAAAATACAGATAGTATCAAGAAAGTAAAAAATAGCCCTCCCACTTGGCAGAAAGGTGTGACCAAAGGAGTTAGCACCAGATGGTGGAGTGTGAGCAATGACAGGCGCCACCTCCAGGCCAGGCTCATTGAAAACCCCCTCACAGTGCTCCTTTATGCCTGTCCCTTCTCTTCTGGCAGCAGTGAAACCTGAGGTCTTGAGAGATGGGAAAGCCATTGAATGGAAAGAGCCTGCATTCTCTGTCACCGTGTGAAGGAGAGTTGCCCTCTGTCCAACATCCCACTTAATGGATACATCAAGAAATGCGTTTTATTATACGCCACTGAAATACTGCAGTTTGCTACTTTACAGCACAAAGAATAAGAATTCTAGAACCACATAAGGTTAAAGCCATCTCCATATATGTGATAACAAGGGCTATGGCACTGCCCTTGATTACAGGATTCTAATCTCTTTTTTTTTTCTTTTTTTTTTTTTCTTTTTTTTTTTTTAAGATTTTATTTATTCATTTGACACAGAGAGAGAGATTACAAGTAGGCAGAGAGGCAGGCAGAGAGAGAGTAGAGAGGAGGAAGCAGGCTCCCTGCTGAGCAGAGAGCCCGATGTGGGCCTCGATCCCAGGACCCTGGGATCATGACCTGAGCCGAAAGCAGAGGCTTTAACCCACTGAGCCACCCAGGCGCCCTCTCTTTTTTTTTTCAAGTGTACACCAAACATACTGATTCAACAATTCTATAAATACATTACCCAATGCTCACCATGATAAGTGTAGCCAAACACTCGATTCAAACCTCTTAGAGTGATCCAAACCTCTTAAAGTTTACTACTGCTTTGTGAAAATAATTGTAATTGTACTATATATCACATTAAAAGAAAAGTCACCATTTATTGACCTCTTTCTGCATGCGAGGCAGGGATCATATTATGTGTTTTATGTATTTTAATCTTATGAACAGCCTACAAAGTAGATATTGCTAACTCTGTCACATTTCATAAATGAGAATGCTTAGGTCCAGAGAAGGTAACAGGGACAAGCCTGGGTCAGAGAGCTAGAGAGCAGAACTCAAGCCCTAATGCTGTCCTCCTCCAAGGCTCCTCGACTGCTTGCTATCCAGCCTTCTTTAAGACAAAACCAAAACAAAACAAGATAAGAATGTTAATGACTTTCACTCCAGTTACCACATGAGACTCTGCATTTCACAATGTGCCTGTGAATTTATTTTCTGCCATACAGAATAAACAATCTCGCATTTTAGTTAACACTACTGCAGAGTCCCTCAAGTCTCGCTCAGGGACCCCCAGCCTGATCTCAGCAGCCATATAATGAAAGGATGGTTTTCTGCTGCTCCTCTCCACTTGCCCGTACGCTGCCAACAGTGTTGCACCCTTCACCCCATGAGTACCTCAAATACCTCACGTAGGTGCCTCTGAAGTTATGTTTGAACCATCTCTGACCATCTTTAAATTCAATCACCAGTCTGAGAATACAGATTTCAGGCTTGGTTTCCAAAATAGTAGAGCCTCCCTAGGAAGTGGGCTGTGTGCTAAATCGGCTATCAGACTTAACTTTCTTCCTCTCTCTCCAAGAAAATCCAGAGGACAGGTAGCTTGCATTGTGCCTTTCAACCGTCTTGAGAACTGAGTCAGATCCCTAAATGATCCACTATAATGAATTGGGTTTTTAATTAATTAATGGTCTTTCTATAAACTGCCTTGTTTATGACCGACTGCCTTCCAAATTATAGGCTGATAGGAGGGACACTTATCAGTCATGGAGTCTCCCTACACAGAGCAACTTACGTGACCAACTGTGACTGACAAAGCCTCTCCCAGCAGACAACAGGGGAGCCAATTTGTGAAATAGGATAACCAGGCATGGCTGAGGTCATCTCTCCAAGGGCACTGACCTCCTAACCCATGAGAGATTCTAGACAGGTATTTTATGTGTCAACCTTTGCACAAAATATAACTTTCTGAGCTAAAATGAAGACAAAGACAAATTAGGCACTTCCATGAGAGTACTGATTTTTTTTTTCTATTGCTATGGTAACACTACTCCATTTTAGGAGAAGGAAAAGGAAGAGTGGGCCTTAAAAACTAAGCTATACAATTTGTCAATGATATATCAAAAAGGACTAAAAAGATATTCCTTTTAATTATTTCATTGCTAGGAATTTATCTGAGAGAGACATCTGATAAATGTGTACATATAAGAGGCTTAATGACAGCACTTTATAAATGACGACATCAGAAGAACCAAAGATGTCCAACAATTAAATAAATTATGGTATATTCACACAGAGAAATACCAGAGAGCCATTAGGAGTTAGGGTGCAGAGATATACTTACTAACACAGGGCATGTTCGTTGTGTACCTTTAAGTCTGCACATTAACTGACAGGATAGCATATAGCATTTGACTCCTTTATAAAAATTTCCCAGGGAAAAATATCTGAAATTTTTTATATCAATATACTAACAGGAGCAGTTATGTCTAGTGAGAGAAATTTAGGATGATTGGAAAGGTCTGCTGTGTGCTTTTCAACACTTTCTAGGATGACTTTTCATTATTTGTGTTATTAAAAACATGTAATCATGGCTACATGTTATATTGTAATTATTTGTAATTGTACTATTTATTCCAAAATATTTGCTATTCCCTTCCTAGGGGCCCTTGCCTGGTATCTTCTTTTGTGAGAAGAACAGAATTCTTATACCCCAAGACATCGGGCTTAACTATGTGTTTTGCTTAGACTAATAAAAGATAAAATAAAACACAGAAGGGCATGTGTGACTCCAAGCAAAAACTTTAACAGCTATTCTGTGTTTCCACCAATTTTTATTTTCCTTCTACCCTGACAAAAGAATGTTCCAGAGAGGCTGCTTCCTCTACCTGTATCACAAGATGTAAAACAGATTTGACTGGACTTGCAACAGTCCTATTATGAGTGCGAAGTAAATCTTGGGTTGTCATAAGCCACTGAGACTTCTGGAGCTGTTTGTTACCACAGCATAATAAATTCTAAGCTGGCTGATACATGAACTTTTACTACCACCTCCCCAACAAGACCAAACTAAGATTTAAGTATAACAGCCTCTTTTCTACCTATCCCTGATTAGTTCTAGAGTTTCATGTTTAATGCAAACCTCCCTGTTAACAGCATTTTTAAACTGTGATCTGTGGCAGAGTTTACTACACCCAGACTTCCCTTTATCCTGTCTGCCTCCCCACAGCCTCTGGGGGTCATACTGATTACTCCCTGCCTTTCATGACCGTTTCTTTTAGGCCCCACTATTATCCCTGTAGTGCAGGACTTGCTCATTTCATATCTACATATGGTGGCCGTGGACACTGACACTATCCTTCAACGTTCTTCATACAGTGCTGTGAGATTTGCCTTGCTTCAACAATGCTTTGCAATTTACCACCATGGGCATCCTGAACGTTTAGCTGGAATTCAGGCCACTGCATAATTCCTCAAACTCACTACCCTCCTAACACAAACTCTCAGCACTGGCCAAATAGCAATTTTGTTAATTTTTTAATTTTTATTTGTTTTAGCAAGAGAGAGCTCAAGTTGGGGGTGGGGCAGAGGGAGAGAGACTCTCAAGCAGGCTCTACGCCCAGCGCAGAACCTGACATGGGGCTCAATCTCACAACCCTGAAATTGTGACCGGAGCTGAAATCCAGAGTTGGACATTTAACTGAATGAGCCACCCAGGCACCCCATCAATTCTGTTATTTCCTGTGCACACCTCACATATTCCCCAGAATCAAGGCCTACCTGCCCAAGATTACAATTATGATGTCAGTAACCTAACCCTCTGAAGAAAGGAGGAATGATAGTGGAATGATGGAATAATTTCATGCGTGACTCTGATACATGTACAGGAAGTGTGCCCTTAAGGAACAGCTGACAGACTGGGTAGAGTGGAAGGCATGGTGATAACCTTCAAATGTGGCCACCAATAACTCCACATACCCTGAATATACATGACTTATTTCCTTTCTCTTAAAGCTGGGCTGGCTTTGTGACTTTTCCACCAATAAAATGCAATGCACATGATGTTCTGAGACCGCCAAGAAAATAAAAGATCTGAAAATTCCCCCGCCTCAGAGCCCAGGCGCTAAGCCATAAGGAAGTACAGCACAGACTACAGAAGGATGCGAGTCATGTGGCCAGGGACCTGGAGGACTGGCGGCCACCTTTGACTTTCCAGCTCCTGCCAAGGTCCTGGCCAAATGCAGCCATCTGAGTAGCCCCAGGTAATAGTACATGGAGCACAGTGACTACCCAGTTGAGCCCAACCAACCTAAACACTCATAGGGACAAAAAAATAGGATAGTTTTATGAAACAGTTTGTTTCACAGCAATAGGTAACTAAGACAACAGGCATTCTCCTTACTTCTGCCCTGAACAGAACACCATTCCAGCCCCCTGGTGGATGGCGGTTTATGAAAGCTGTTTATGGAGCAGCAAGAGGGTACCGTCAGGTGACTAAAAGGAAGTGAATTTAAACAGTAAAATGAGGGCAGGGATTGCACATGAAATGGGAGAGGAAAAAGATGGCAGCACAGAAGTCTTCCTCACAGACTGACCTATAAGATAGAGCTAGATGAAAACCCAGAGGTCATAGAAGACCCTCACTGAAGCTGTGGCAGAAGCCAGTACAGTGTGAGTTATTCTTTCTGTGACTCTGCTTCCTCAGGCTAGTAAGGACTTGAAAAGAGGGGTATTAATGACAATTCAATCTATACACACTCCTAATACCCACCATTCTCTGGTTATCAGCAGAGAACATTAAGTCCATCATGGGCAGAAGCACAAACCTGCCAACATCAGAGCATTTAAGTCCCAGTGGCAGAGTGCCAGCTGATCACTGAACTCATTTCCTCTGGTTCTGGGGACACAGACCACATTCTCCAGCTTCCCTTGCCTCTAAAGTGGCCTTGTAACTGAGTTCCAGCCAAGAGAATGGAGATAGAAGTGATGAACACCACTTCCCAGCCTGCCTGTCAGAAACCTCTATGTCTCCCCCTTCCACTACTGCCTTGGAAGGCACACATCAACAAAGGTATAGCCTCAAGAGGACAGACTCTGAGTCTCTGATCTACTGCTAGGAGGGGAACCATCACCCAAACGACCACATTGATTCTGGTGACAGAAAAGGTGGTATCTTTTACACCCTGCTAATACATCCTAATTGCTACATGGCAACACTATATCTGAAAATGTTCTTCAGTGCAAAGATAACCAAAACAAGAGGTCTCCAGACACTCTGAAAAACTGCAATATAGTAACCAAAACCTTAAGTCTAAAATCTAATCAGCATGGCAGGCCAGAAGGAGTCAATGTGAAATCTTGATTCTAAAGGCGGTCTGAACAGAATCCCTTTCTCTTTTGGCGACCTTGATCTTTTATCTTAAGGCCCTCAACTGATTGGATGAGGTCCACCAGGTTATGGAGGGTAATCTGTTTTACTGAAAGTTTGCCATTTAAATGTTAATCACATTTTTAAAAAACTCCAAGCAACATCTAGACCGGTGTTTGACCACTTAACTGGCATTTGACTAACCCTAGCTAAGACGACAGCTAAAATTAACCATCACACCAGGAGAAGCTTAAGTCTTAGTGAGCCTCTAAGAGCCACTGCCCTATAGTACTGTGAAGATATGTAAGCTAAGAGAAGTAACATCATCTGACTGCAAAGAGTTTTCAATTACAATGACCTCTCCTTTTTCTTATGGACCTTTTTATTTTTAATCAGCTAGGGAAATTAGGTTCTCACACCCCCCAAATATTTTAAAGTTCTGTAGTTGCTTCCTAAATTCAAATAAACAATCTCTGGATTAGTCACTTTATGTTACCTGAGCCACTCCCTGATCCTATAGGTATAAAAGCCAAAAGTTTAGTTATGGTGCTGAGATCACCATTCTTATTAGACAGACATGGACACTAAAAATTAGTGTCATCTTCCACCCATCCTAAGATTCCTCAAATCTCCATGGATCTCAGTTTAGAAACCTGAATTTTTTAAATTAATGCTGGTATTCTGACCAGACACTTAATAATTATATGTTACATAAACATGAATAATTTTATATGTTGAAAAGTTGTAAAATGATGATATAAATGAAATGCTAATTATTCTCTTTTAAGAGAGTTGTTTCCTACTAGGATTAAATTCTTGCTTTTTTGACACATTTTAAAAATCTGCACTTCACAGCAGTTAGGAAATAGCAGAATTTGGTTCTGATTTAATCAGATGAGAACTAATTCAGCTTCAGGCCAAAATGACACTTGGTGGGAGAGGTTGGGAAGCTTTCACACTACATTTTTTTAAACACAAATTTCTTTCACTCTTCCCTTGAACTTTCACTCTGCTTGATACTATTCCTAGATTTTAATTCCTAATTCCCCAAAGGGTAGAGAAAAGCCATCTAATGTATTATAATCTAAGAGATCTTTAGTTAAAAAAGAAAGGTTTTTTAATACTAGAATCAAATAAGCCACTTTGTAAAAAAAATCTGATTTTGGCAAAGAGGACAATAATATTTATATACAGAAACAACCATCATTTTGACCAAAGTCCTTTAACACCAAAAACATTTGGATATCCCTTAGCTACGTTATGTCTATGTTTCACAAATTATGCTCCACACAGTTCTTTGTAATAGGTATTAGGGGGAAAATACATAAATAAATCAGCTGGTAGGAAACTCTAAGTTAAACAGGCTCCTTTATTCTAGAAAGTCTGTTTTTTTTAAGATGTTAATACACGTGGTGACTTAAAACGCCCACGTGTGCACGCAGGTGCACAAAGTATGCATCGCTTCCCAAACATACTTGCTCATGAGCAACTTTTGTTTCCCACTCAGAGCATCTTTCAGGATTTAGGTTCTACTAAAACGTACCAGAGAATGGCCTAAAGATGATCCAGGAAGAACTGACACTAACAACTACAACCTTTCATTTAAGGAAATGCTTATAAATTTCAGGCTCTTTGCACCTGGCTCAAATCCAGTGTCAATGAGGCCCACTCATCAGCTAAAGGAAAATAATGGAGTCTAACCTGAACAGCAGCAATGCTTCCATTGTTCAGCATTTCAGAAAACTGATTTCCCTAAAAAATAATGATGGTCTTTCAAACCAGAGTGGGTGAATGGCAGAACAACTGCTAGGATGGGGGCACTAATGCAATATGGTAAAAGAAGTCAAGATTAGCAGTATCCCTCATTTCTAGGTTGTTAAAGTTATGGGAGATTTTTTTTTCTTTGTGCTGTTCTAAGTATTCTAAATGTCCTAAAATGAGCTATAACTTTTCTAATTAGAAAATAAATTTAGGGGCACCTGGGTGGCTCGGTTGGTTAGGCGTCCAACTCTTGATTTCAGCTCAGGTCATGATCTCAGAGTCCTGAGACTGAGCCCTGTGTCAGGCTCTGCACTGGGCATGGAGTCTGCTTGAGATTCTTTCTCTCTTGCCCCCTCTGACACTACCCCCCTGCCCCTAAACAAAACCGAAAAAACAAAGAAAATAAATTTAAATATCATTTTTAAAATATCACTTTAAAAGGTAGTCAAATATATTGCTTCTCAGGGGAGCTTTTTTAACGAAAATATTTACAATGACAACATTTTTACCTGCACAACCATTAGGAGACTACAGAAAATCTAGATCAAAAATTAAAACTAAAACATGAAAAACCAAAGCCTGCTAAACCTGCCTTTGTTTTTTCTGTCAAGGTGCATGAACTGCCCTTCAGCAAGAAAAGAGAACCTTCACTTTCATTAAGAAATGCAGAGCAGGGGCGCCTGGTGGCTCAGATAGTTAAGCATCTACCTAGGCTCAGGTCATGATCTCCAGGTCCTGGGATCGAGCCCCACATCCAGCTCCTTGCTCAGGGGGAAGTCTGTTCTTCCCTCTCCCCCTGCTTGTGTGCTCTCTCTGTCCCTCTCTCTCAAATAATCTTTTTAAAAAGAGAGAGAGACAGAGCAAACCACTGGAAAAATAGATTTCGCCTAACTAGAACTCAGATTAAAAAGAAAAATTCAGCACTACAGTCAGTAAACCACTTCCAGAAGAGTCACTTTCAAAATAGCTCACGTGCCTGTGGTAGGCTAAATAATGCACTCCCACCGCCAGAAGGTACCCACACCTTAATCTCTGAAGCCTGATCAGGTTTCAGACTTCTGGCCTCCAGAGCTGTGAGAGAATGAAGTTCAGTTTTCTAAGACATCAAATGGGTGGTAACTTGTTAACAGCACCAACAGGAAATGAATGCAATGCTCCAGTCTAAAGTAGGCAAGTAGACTCGATTTATACCAGGCTGCAGGAGACTCAGCCTCTGGCTGACCAGTTCCTGAAAGCAGTCCCCACCTTGGGTGGCTGTCCTTTAGTCCTGACTCAGGGATGATCAGGACACTGGTTTGCAAGCTCTGGAAGCAGCCCCTTTGAGTCACACGCTATTAAAGTGAGTTATCTCTAGGACACAGAGCCCAGTCATGTGAATACTACCTGGGATAATGTGGATTTATTATTAAATACATCATTTCCTGAAATCTTTAGTGTGTGTTTAAAATCATCTCTCAGGCTAGGATATTATTAAAACATGCACCTGACACAATTACATACACACCTATAATCCTGATGTCCAACAAAAACCCCACAAATCTAGAAACCAGCGAATGTTTTAAATAGGAAATAGGTGAGAAAGAGACATTTCACTTACTTATTGATTAAACTTTGAAAGAATAAAACATATACTGAAGAAAGAATTGCTGTACTTGTAAATCAAATTCATTCCACTTAAGAGGTCCATTATCTCCTAGTAGTACCAAAATTGAAAAGGTTATTGCTTTTAAAGGTTTAATTTAAATTTAGGCCCTTCAACAGCAAGTTCAATGATTTATCACCCTGATTGAATTCTAATTCTCTTACTATATTGAATTCCAGAAAGCCATTTCCTTCAAACATTAGGACCACTGAGATGCAAACCATACTTACAGGAACTCTTTAACCCTCCAAAAAATAATGTAATTCACCCAACATTTCATTGAACAAGAGTGTGTTACTGCCACACGGTGATTAAAGGAATGGTGCAAGGAATATGATGAGGCATAGCACTTTTTTTTTCATGTGGTCTTCTAGAAAATCTGGTTTTGCAAAGTGATAAAATATTGATAACTTAGTGTGTCCTGAAAATGAAATGAATGATATACAACTACTAGAACACAGAGGTAACAAGCTGAACAACTCACTTGTCTTTAGAAGCAGCTTCATCTCCCTTCCCTCCACTCACTCCATACCATACTCTACATAAAAGTGGCCATCTCAATGGAAAGCCATGGGAATTCCTATCTGACTGCAGATCAAGTCCAAATAAATGGTATGGCAGAGGCTTGTTAACTATTCAAATACCATTCCCATCTTTCTCCTGGGGGCCTAGATAAACTAGATTTCCCAGCCTCTCAGGCTGTTATACAGTTGAACATGGGACCGAGAACTGGCCAAATACAGGTACAGTGATGTGCATCACTTCCAGGCCTGGCCCCTGAAGCCCCAAAATGACCCACCGCATTCCTCATCCTTCTACACCAGCGTTTGGAGCTACGTGTTAAAGAAGGCTGGCAGAGCCATGGAATGGAAGGAGCCTGAAGGAATAAACTATTGTCATTTATTTCTTGAAGTAGCTAGTACTATCTTAACTAATATTGTGGTTTTGCTAGATTTGTTAATTTATGTGTTGATTCAGTTGAAACAAGAATACACTGGCTGCTCCACCCATGCCAGAAAATAAGGGAACGAATGACTCAACCCAGAACGCTCCCCAGTCAAGGAAATAACACAAGTAGACAAAATTCCAACGGTGCATGGTCCTCAATCTTATGAATGAAAGACACATAGAGTTCTCAAAGTTTTTGTGGAAACTGGAGAGCGGCACTAGAGGAATATGGGCCAAGATTCCCAAGTTGATTCTTAAAACACAAACACGGTAGGTGCTTCTCCAATCATAGGGGGAAAAAAACGTGCAGAAACTATATGGGGACAGAGATTACAGGGCCTGTGGAGAATGGAATGGGGAAAGAAGCAGCAGGGGAGTGATAACCACAGGTTTAGTACTCTTTGCAACACCCTCCAACGTTAGTACCACTGACTGAATAATGCTAGCAGCTTTGCAAAGGAGAGTGTACTTTATCCTCAGGCAATGGGAAGTCACTGGTAGTGTTTATGGGAAGCACAGGCAGACTTAAAACTCTAACTTGGGAGAAAACACCCACATATGAAGTAGAAGATAGGTCTCCTTTCCTTCAGGAGATGGTGTGATTAGGAAGGAAAGGAATCAACAAAAAAGGGATCAAATTTACAAACTACTGGAATTCTCACATCAAAAATCAGAGGTTCTGCATGTGCAGAGTTACCATATGCCCTTTCTGCTTATTCCACATACAGCCTCCCCTAATATTAATATCTTGCATTAATGTGGTACATCTGTTAAAAGTGATAAACCACACAGACAGATGATCTAAGGTCCATAGGTTGGCTACATTAGGGTTTGCTCATTGAACTGTGCAGTTTTGATTTGACAAATGCACAATATAAATCCACCATTACAGTATCGTATAGTTCATGGCCTTAAAAAAACCCCTGGGCCCCGCGAATTCATCCTCCCTTTCTTCTCTCCCTCTGAACCTCTGGCAACCACTCATCCTTTTCCTAACTCCATCGTTTCACCTTTTCCAGAA
The DNA here is from genome assembly GCA_002007465.1 of Ailurus styani. Taxonomy (NCBI): domain Eukaryota; kingdom Metazoa; phylum Chordata; class Mammalia; order Carnivora; family Ailuridae; genus Ailurus; species Ailurus styani. The sequence continues at coordinate 751,276 of LNAC01000444.1, read as the reverse complement.
GGTCATATATAAAATCATAGAGCTATTTAGCCTTTTCAGACTGGCTTCTTTCATTTCCTAATATGCAAGGTTCTTCCATATCTTTTCATGGCTTGATAACTCATTTGTTCTTATTATTCGATAAAAAACTATTGTCTGAATGGAGCAGAGTTTGTTTATCTAATTCACCTGGTAAAGAGCATCTTGGTGGCTTCCAAGTTTTGGAAATTATGAGTAAAGTGGCTACAAACATTCTCATGTGGGTTTTTTGTGCTTCTAAGTCATTTGGGTAAATAACTATAAGTGTGACTGCTAAATTGTATAGAATGACTACATTTAGCTTTATAAAAAAAGTGCCAAACTGTCTTCCAAAGTGGCTGTACAATTTTGCATTCCCAACAGCAGTAAATGAGTGTCTGTCACTCCACATTCTCGCCAGTGTGAGCGATCAATGTTTAGGATTTGTGCCGCCCTAGTAAGCGTGTAGTGCTAGATCTTGTTGTTGTTTTAATTTGTAATTCACTAATGACTAATATGATGTGGAACATCTTTTCATATGTTTATTCTCCATCTGTAAATCTTTTCTGGTGTCTGTTCAGATCTCTTACCCATTTTTGAACTGAATTGTTTCCTTTTGTTGAGCTTTAAGTTTTTTGGGGTTTTTTTTTTTTTTTTGGTATATTTTGGATACAAGTATTTTATCAGATGTGAGGTTTTTCCAAAGATTTTCTCCTGGTCTGTGGCTTGTCTTTTCACTCTCTAACAGTGTCTTTTACAGAGCAAAAGGTTTTAAATTTAATGGAGTCAAATTTACCAAATTTTTCTTTCATAATTCACACTTTTGGTACTGTATCCAAAAATTCCTCACCAAACCCAAGGTCACTTTGATTTTCTTCTAGGTTATCTGAGGATTTTTACATTTTACATTTAGGTCTATGATCCACTTTGAATTAATTTTTGTGAAAGCCGCAAGGTCTGTGTCCAGATTCATTTTTTTGCATGTGAACATCCAGCCTTTCCAAGTACCATGTGTTGAGAAGACTATCCTTACTCCACTGCCCTGCCTTTGCTCCAGTAAGTCAAAGATCACTTGACCAGAGTTGTTGATCTACTTCTAGGCTTTCTATTCTGATCCACTGATCTATGTGTCTATTCCTTCACCAAAACCACAGTGTCTCAATTATTGTAGCTTCACAGTAAGTCTTGAAGTCAGGTAGTAATTTTTTCACTAACAAAGAGAAAACAAGACCTGCCATCACAAAGATCACAGGCGACTCGTTGCATATGTCTAACTTGGGAAAGAACAGAGCACCTGGGAGAGGTCTAGACTGTTCAGCCAGCCTGGACCCCAGAGTGAGGACCACATGGGGCAGAGCCCTCAGCTAACCCATCATGAATGTTATGCATAAGTGGAAAGAAGTTTTTGCCATTTGTAAGCCAATGAGGGTTCTGTTTTTTGTTTTTTTTTAAGATTTTATTTATTATTTTTTGAGAGAAAGACAGAGAGACAGAGAGAGACAGAGAGTGCGTGAGTGAGCACACGTGTGCATGAAAGAGGGGAAGGGCAGAGGGAGAAGCAGACTACCAGCAGGGCAGGGAGTCCAATGCAGGACTTGATTCCAGGACCTTGGGATCACAACCTGAGCTGAAGGCAGACACTTAACTGACTGAGCCACCGAGGAGCCCCAAGTTCTGGTTATTCTTTTAATGCCACATATGCTAGCCTATCACAGGCACAGAAGTTTGGACGGGGAAGATGTTTCATAACTTTAATGAAGAAAACCACTTTGATCTCTGAATCCTTCATCACAAACAGAACAAATCAGCACCAAAAACGCTCCTGTTAAGTGTACTCACATAACATTAGTCATGGCCCTCTTAAAAAGAAAGAAATAAAACCCTCAGCTTCAGTAGGTAAAGATAAGGCTCTCAACAGTAATAATTCAGACATGTCAGGGCATCTGTACCTAGTGTGAGCCTCAGCTAGGCATGGACTCTCACCACCCAACAATGGAATGTGCCTCCACTCACCAGGGCAAGGAGGCCGAAAGCACAGGCAGGAAATCAGAGCAGAGAACAGGTAGAGCCGCCACACGACAGCAAACACAGTGTTGCCTTGACAATCAGGGACTCACTACATGTATTATGTAGAAGAGACTGGACTCAGACCAACTGAAAAGAGACTGTACCTGAAGGAAGTTGTAATCAATTTCAGTAATGGAGACTGAGAAATTCACACAATGAAGGGCAACTGATTCCAGAAGAGACTTGAGGGGAAGAATAAGGACAGAGCAGGAAAATGAGCAAGACACAAAAGGGGTACCCAGATTGGGCCAAAAGTAGACTGTTTGAAGCCACAGGATTTACATTCCCACCAGAACCCTTATGAGGAAGAGCCGTAAGTTCATCACATTGCCTAAAGATTGGGCATATTCACATTTTAATATATATATGACACATCTTAATCAATAAGAGAGCAGATGCTGGCAAACTTAGGGTATGCAGTCCATATCCAGCTATTATTACTATAATCGAGTTGTACTGGAACCCAGCCATGCCTCTCTGTTTCTGTAGGGCCTCTGGCTGTTTGAAAACTACCACTGCAAAGCTAAGTAGCTGTAACAGAGACCATATGGCTTGTAAAGTCTAAAGTATTTACTACCTGGCCCTTTACAAAGAAAAAGTTTGCTGACCCCTGATCTAAAGTATAGATTTAGTCACTCAATAGCTCTTTTAGTTGTCTTTGGGAAATTTCAAGTATTAAAGAAAGGTTCTACTGTCTTTACTTTAAAAGGTCCTACTGGACCACGAATGTCAGTATTTTCTTACCCCCAAGAAAATGATAATGGCACTTGCTTTAGGAGATGACTGGGAAGGTATGGAAGCGAAACAGTTACTCTTCACTGTGTTCTTTCTCTTCATTTTAACTATTTTAGCAAAAACACATGTTAAATTCAATTTCTATGCATATCCATGCACACATTCTTTTTACTTAATTAAAAAATGGCTCTAGCAACTAAAGTTATATGGATTAAAGGTTTTATCAGGGTTCATTTTATTTAACTCTACAACTGTAAAGGGGAAGAAATAACCTTAAGAAAAAAACTGAGTGTTGAGAGTGTGTTTATAAGAGTAGAAAGTGGAAACCGCTTAAATGTCCAATTTTCCAAAAAATGACCAAGGAAAGGGGATGTTATGTAAACTGTGGTATATCTATTCAATGGAACGCTGACATTGCCAATACAATAGTGAATTACATATGCATTTACTCACGTGGAAATATATTCACAATGTGGTACTGAGGAAAGCTAGACAGAATACAATATAAATCTCAAAATACACTTATGTGCATATATAGGCATTGAAAAGACTGGAGGAATATACATTAAAAAATTAAAAATTTATGTACTTAAGTAGAGTATGTTTTTCTTCTTTTGCTTTTCTGTACTTCTAAAATTTTCAACAGTGAACATGGATTCCTTTTCATTATTGAAAAGAAAGTTTTTGCAATATTACTGAGTAGAAGGGAACATAAGGGCAAAGCTGGTCATGTTCGGCTCCTGACCTGGAGGCCAAGAACACATGAATGTTCAATATGTGTAAATTCATCAAGCTGTACACTTACATGCACTTTTTAGGCCGATGCATATATATGTACACACACATAACATTACAGAGTTCAAAAGAAAGGGGAAAAAGTACTCATACACCATCCATCCCTTACAGAATTTCATTCACTCATTTGGCACCTATCAACTACCTCCCACAGAGTGGACGCCCTGCTATGTATTAAAATAAAGACACACAGAATATTCGTTTACAGAGCTGGGTGGAGTACACAGGCACACAAATAGTCACACATTTACATGTACGTAAGTTGTAAGATTCAATTACATGTTCATAAATATTTAATTATTTAAATAAGCAAAAATATTTAAATAAGCAAAAGGGAAAGTCACTGGCTCAAAGAATGTGAAGAGACACTGAAAAGGAAATTAAAGGCAGAGAAGCCAGTGGTTTGCAGAAATGAATTCGCCCCACCCCTACCCCCAGGACCTTTGGCAATGTATAAAGACATTTCTGGTCATCACAACTGGAGAACACTAGTGGTGTCTAGTGGGTAGAAGCCAGGGATGGTGCAAAACATCCTACCATGTACATGACAGTCCCTCGCAACAAAGAATAATTTGGCCCCGAATGTCCAAGAGTGCCAAGGTACTCTGAGAAACCCTGAGGTCTTGTTACCACACACGTGGTCTACTGAGCAGCAGTTCTAACCAGCACCTACAAAAGCAGGTCAGAAATTCAGAACTGTGGTTCCAGCCCAGATCATTTTAATCAGAACCTGTACATGATCCCAGGGGTCTCCTAAGTACCTCAGGACTTGAGAAGTACTACCCTCAACTCCTGCAAAGAGAGTCAGGAACTGACTTTGCCAGGCAAGTGGCTCCCTGTATGACTGCTCTTCTCTCTCTCTCTTTTTTTAAATATTTTATTTATTTATTTGAAAGAGAAATCACAAGTTGGCAGAGAGGCAGGCAGAGAGAGGGGGAAGCAGGCTCTCTGCTCAGCAGATGTGGGGCTCGATCTCAGGACCCTGGGATCATGACCTGAGCCAAAGGCATAGGTTCAACCCCCTGAGCCATCCAGGTGCCCCTGTGACTGCCCTTCTCTTGCTGACAATGAGATTCTGCCTCGTGCAGGAATCCTGGCTGCTGTAGATTCCCAAGGCCCAGACCTCATAGTTACTTCTATGAGAGAGGCACACTGACTTTCTTCCTCAGATGCTGGGCTTTCCAAATCATAGCTGGTTCTCCTAGCTACAGAGGAAAATATAGAGTATCATAAGAGAACTACCTGAACTTAAGATCAAGAAAGCCCACACTGAAAATTCAAACGAATTTCAGAAAAACAAAGACAGTTAGCAAGACAAGACATTTGTTACAGATTTGCTTAGCACCTATAATGTTTCAGACACTGTTCTGACTCTGGGAATATAACAATGAAAATGACAACGTCCTGAGCCCGCCTCTGAGTTAGAGCTTACATTCTACTGCACAGAAGCAGACAGGAGAACAGAGACAATGCAATTACAGAATGCAAGGCACCCTAGGAAGTGGAAGGAGGCAAAGCATCTAAAGAGTAAGGGATGATTGTGACAGAATGCCTAGGGCACAAGGACAAGTATTTTAAGGATTCTCCAAATGAGGTAACATTTGAACTGATCTGAAGGATAATTAGCCAGAAGCACCCAGGAGCAGGGCATTCCAAAAGGAGAGTTCAGGGACAAAAAGGCCCTGAGGAGGAGAGAGCCTGGTGGGCTCCCAGATGAGGGCAGGGTTGATGGGGAGGAAAACGAGCAGAAAAAGGAACTGGGGATCAGAGGAGGAGAAGGGGGATAGGGCAGCAGAGAAAGGGACAAAACTGAGGGTGCAGAATGAGAGAAATATGGTACTGTTGTTTACATTAATTAAAATGACCCAACTTCCAAGGCAGGACAGGACGTGGCACAGACTGACAAGGGCTCCAGGCTCTGGAGGAAATCTGGACTCCACCATTTAATAGAAGTGTGACTACCTCACACGCTTACATATTAGATCACACATGACAAGTAATATGTGAAGATGACTTGGAACAAGCCCACTGACTGTTTTCATATGGCCTATGACCTAAGAAAGTTTTCTTTTTACATCTTTAAATCGTTACATTAGAAATGGTTACATAAGTACTTGCATTATATCCTGAATTTTGCCCTTGGTCCACAAAGCCTAAAATACTTAGCATGTTGCCCTTCACAATAAAAGTCTGCCACAGAACTAGGTGTGCGGGCAGCAGGTGCTAGGAGGTGAGAGCGATTACTGCCTTCTGTCTTCTGGCCGGACCAGGTGGATCCCCAGACGCACGAGCTGAGGTTTGTTCATGGAACACCTCCTAAAATAGCCACTGGCTTGATTTGTTTGTTTGTTAAAAAACACAGGCAAGTAACTTTCCAAGAACACACAACTTAACTCTAAGTCTTGAATTAAAATCCAATTCCTCATGTTCTCAAAACCCATGGTCTTTCAGCTGACTATGGGAACTCCATTACAATTAAGCCTTTTTTTTTTTTAAAAGATTTATTTGAGAGAACGAGAGAAAGTACAAGCAGGGGGAGTGGCAGAGAGAGAGAGGGAGGGAGAAGCAGGCTCTCCACTGAGTAGGGGCTCGATCCCAGGACCTAGGGATCATGACCTGAGCAGAAGGCAGATGCTTAACCACCCAGAGCCACCCAGGTGCCCCCAATTAAGCCTTTATTAATCTGTTTTCCAAGCCAGATATGTTGTTCCCCGCATGTCTGACACACAGACAGTTAAGATGGAACTGCACGAATTTATATCACATTTCTCACTGTATGAACAAAAAGGGGGGCAAGGAGGGGAGGAAATAATTGTTTTTGAGGGTAAGAAATCAATTTATTATCCTTCTTTTTACTTCTCTCCTTTTCCAATTTTCTGTGTGTTACTTTTATAATAGGTAATTACACTTTTTTTTATAAAGAAGCAGAAATAATCAGTCTTATGGGAAGTATCTACATTGTACTTTTTAAAGACAGCACTATTTTGACAGCCAAAAAAATACATTTAGGAATGCAGCATTACAAATTCAAGTTCATGTCTTATGAACTTGGCTTGAAGAAAGGCCCTCTGAAAAAATACAACCTACCATCTGTACAATGTATTAAAAAATGATTAGCATAGTATGAAAAAATAATGCTGGAATGGCAGAATTTTTTTCTATTTTAAGAATGCCCCTGGTTCAGTGTTCTTTTCAGATTTCTCCATGAGGTATAAGCAAAGGCAAAATGGAACTTCAGGTCAAGAAAGACACAGGAAGTAAACAAAGATGGGCAAGGAACAGTAAATGCTCTTTACAGATATGTGGCCTTGCTCTAGAAATTTCACAAAGCCCAAGAGAGAGAAACTTTGTCTCCATGCACCCATGTGGAGAGCTATACGGGGAAGCCTCCCATCTCTGGCTTCAAATGTGAAGTCTGAGTCCTCCTTACACTATGTCAGCCATCAAAAGCGACACAGGCCTTTCTGTGACAGCAGGGCTCTCACTCTCATGTGAGCAAAGTGAATCAGCGGAGTTTGCAGACATGGAGCTGGGAAAAGTCCCTCATAGCTGACCGTGTGGAGAGAGCAAAGGGAAACGTGGAGCAGGCTATCGGGCTGGGAGAGCAGCCTCGAAGCCCCGTGCTCAGCTTCCCTGCTAATCAAGGCATAGCCTTGCACAATTCCCTTAACCTCCTTGAGCCTTAAGCAAAAACAAACAAACAAAAAAGACTTAAGCCAACACCTAACAGCCAAAAAGCCATTCTATGGTTTTGTGATGTTAAAAAATAAGGTGCTGTTCACATTTATACAAATACATTTTAATACAGTGACTTTCAAACATTGTCAGTTTTAGGAAATTGTGTCCCATAGATGTTTACATCTTTTTCCCAAAATGAAAGATTTTAATGTTTCAAATTCGTATCTATTAGGGGGTACTTAACATTCAGGTGTAGGGCCCCAAAGTTCTCAGAAATACCAATGTCTGCATCTGAAAAAGTAGTCTGGGTGGGTTTTACTCCTATCTTGTCAGTGGGCCCTGGAGGACCCCTATAAATGAACTCTTTTGTAGAAAAACTCAACCACACCAAGAGGTGATCAAGAGAATGCCCTTCAGCCCTCTGTGGCAGCTGGGAGTTCGGGTGCCTAACAGAACTTCACCTCTCAGGGGCCAGAACAGCTCATTCAAGCCAGGAGGCAATGTCTCTGCTCATGATCTCTGCAATCTCTTCAGTTTCATAAATTGCCTTACTGGGCGGTTGGAATAGGTTAAGTCTCTAATACTGGCAAACAAAATTGCCCCTTAATGCTGACTTTGTTCAGTCTACAGACAGAAAAAACAGGAAAAAAAAAAAAAGTCGCACCTCTGACAATGCCCCTGCCAAGAAGGATCTAAGGGTTGGATAAGACAGACATATGGACATGTTTTCCCAGACACTGCCAAATAAACTAGCACGGGGGTTAGCAAACTTTCTGTAAAAGCCCAGATAATAGTTTAGGTTTTGTAGGCTACAGCTTCTGCTGCAACTACTCAAATCTGCTGTTTCGGTGCAAAAGCAGCGACAGACACCATGCAAACGTTCCCATAAAACTATTTATGAGCACCAAAATTTGAATTTCATATCATTTTTATAGGTCACAAAATCTCTGATCTTTTTCAACCACATAAAAACGTAAAGACCATTCTTAACTTGCAGGCCATACAAAAACGGGTGGGCTGTGGTTTTCTGATACCTGGCCAAGAGAATGAAACAAGTGTCCTATTTGGCATCCCACCACAGAGGATGCAAAGTTCAGAACCTTACTTTGTAGTGTTGGTCACACCTGATTTACCCTTTCCTTCCCCAAACACAAACCTTCAAGATAATCCTCGTATGGATCGCTCTCCTTTCTTTGCTCCCCCCATTCTGGCTCCTCCTCATTCTGCTCACATCACTCACACCACCAAAGTAGTCTCCAGCAGCATGGAAGGGACAGTGGGCTTTGAAAGGAGGTGAAGTCAGGCCACTCCTTGTGAAGCCTCCGGTCCTTTCAGAATTAACTCCAAACTCCTCATCGGGACCTGCAAGGCCTTGCCTCTCTCTCCAACCTCATTTGTGCCCCTCTCTGTGACTTTGACCCCTGTGTGATGTGTCAACCTGACTGGGCCACACAGTGCCCAGACACTTGGCCAAACATTATTCTGCATATATCTTGGATGAGATTAACATTGGAATCAGTAGAATGAGTAAAGCAGTCTGCCCTCTGTGTTAGTCAAGGTTCTCCAGGGAAGTGGCGCTTGGGTGGCTCAGTCGGTTAAGCATCTGCCTTCTGCTCAGGTCATGCTCTCTGGCTTTGGGGATTGAGCCCCGAATCAAGCTCCCTGCTCAGTAAAGAGTCTACTTCTTTCTTTCTCTCTTTCTCTCAAATAAATAAATAAAATCTTACGGGGGGAGGGGGGAGGCTCTCCAGGGAAAAAGAACTAACAGGAGATTGGCTAGTAAGATTATGAAGTCTGGGAAGTCCCAGGATCTAAGTACCAGTTTAAAGACAGGGGAAGACTGATGACCCAGCTCAGCAGTTAGGCTGGGGAAGGGGGTGGGCAGTGGAGAGAGAGAGAGAGAGAACTTAACCTTCACCCACCTTTTCCATTTAGGCCCTCAGAAGGTTGAATGATTCTCACCTACATTGTGGGGGAAATCAGCTTTACTCAGTGCACCAATTCAAATCTCTTCTGGAAACACCCTCACAGACACACCCAGAAATAATGTTTAACCAGATATCTGGGCATCCATGGCCTGATAGACAAAATTAACTATCACTCTCTTCCTAATGTAGCTGGGCCTCATTCCATCAGTTGAATACCTAAATAGAACAAAAATGTTAACCTTCAGGTAAATAAGTTACTCCTCCTGCCTCACAGCCTTTGAACTGGGACATCAGTTCTCTACTGCCTTTGGACCCGAACTGAAACATCAGCCCCTTCTGGGTCTCAAGTTCACCAGCCTTCAGAATATAACTATACCACAGGCTCTCCAGCTTGCTGACCTATCCTGCGGATCGTCCATAATTGCTTGAGTCAATTCCTTCTAACAGATACACACAAACACACACACACACACAACCTGTTTCCGTAGTGTAGTGGTTATCACGTTCGCCACACACACACACATATACAACCACTGGTTCTGTTTCTCTGGAGAAACCTAATATAATCACTAACTGTTGTAGCTTTTCTCTCACTTCCTCAAAGGATATTCTTTTTGCATTTGGGCCTGTATAGTTCCTTTCTCCTGGAATGTTCTTCACATTCTTGAGAACTACATTCTCATTCAAGCCTCAGCTAAAATATCTCCTACTCCCACAATATTCACTAGTAAATAGCTTCTTCTCACCCTCTGCCAATGCTTTTCTATCTCAGTCTCTGTTTTTGTTCCTCTCAAAACACTTATCACAATCAATACATGAGTTATGATTTTGATTATCTGCATCCATACCCTACTCATTAAGGTAGGCATCATGTATGTGCTCTTCACTATATCCTTGGGCCCCAGGGCACAGCCTGACATAGCATATACTTTTAATCACTATCGTAGAATGAACAGCCCAGAGTTTACAAACTCCCCCTCTCTTTCTTGGGTCCTCTATCTTCTTTATTAGAAAATGATCTCTGAACAAAAAGCTCTTGGTGATGATGAAGGTCACCCTATAAGGTGATACCTGTTCGCCTGGACCACTGTGAAGTCCTCTGCCACCTTAACGCCGTTCTTGCTCTCAGGACCTATCACTGAAATGCAAGACTTGCTCTCACAAGGGGCTATGTCTTACTAGTTAACTGTGTATTCACATTGGTGATTTAGGTTAACAATTAAGTCACCAATACGCATGATTCATGGTAGGGACTGTCTCTCCCACTATCAGACTGTATGCGCAACCTGAGGTTCTGGCTGTCTCCAGCTCCCAGCAAATGGCAGGTACTTAAAGGTCTGCTGAATCAACTTATCTAGATCTCCTCATTCACTAGATGACTTCTCCAGAATCGGAAAAATTAAAATAACAGTGGTGGATCAGTGACAGGGGAGGAAATTAATGGGTACAAACTTTAATAAGTGTCTTTGCTTAGAAAAGTAGAATTTGAAAGCCCATCAGCTTAATGTCATACTATACTAGTAAAAAGTACTTTCCTCCTATTACTTATCGCCACCTTCATTAAGTTCTCCCCAGTTGAATGCTTGCTTTCTATTCCTCACACTCATCTGTGAGAAGAGCTTCTGCTTCCACACGGTGCAGAAAGCAAAGAGAAGGGCAGTTATTCGTGGATTTGTTTGTGGTTGGTCAGTGGTGAAACTGATGAGCTTTTGTTGTGTCTTGCCTCAGCCTGCTTCCCAAACTGTAACAGAAAGAACATCTTTAATTTAGGTAGAACAATCTGATCTCAGGGCATGCTACAACTTAATTGAAGATAAAATAACCTGTCAGCCCTGGTTATGTGAGGCTGTTTCCCCACACCTGAGAGCTCCCCAACAAGGCCAGCCAGAGTCATCTGAAACCTGCCAGCAAGTCTGGGAACCCAGTCCTGGGAAATCATCTTTTGCTAGAACTGTTCTATCACAGGGAACATCAGACCCTCGAAGATCTTCAGGCCTGCATGTGCCTGGGATGGCACCCGGCTCACCTCATTCTTTAATGCAGAACATTCACACTGGAGTGTGAAATGTGTTCATTTCCTGAAGGGCAATTTTCTTTCCAAGTAAGAAGACCCCCTCCCTGTACCTGCTCTACTGAAAGAGGCTTAATCCTGTTACTTTTCCAGAGTGCATTTCCTGCTGCAAGGGGCTAAGTTTGGGGAAAAACAAGGCAGTTATTTTTATAGCTGCCCAACTTTCGGTGCATACAGCCAAATGGGATTATCTGCCACGATGCCTCCCCAAGCTCCCGAAAAAGACCCTTGACTTAACAGTGACTTACAGCTGAGCACTTCCTCTTTGAATTTAATTCTCTTTACAAGGCAGCACCTCGAGGTGCGAACTTCAAAACAGCAATGGGAGCGCAGCTGCAGGCATTACTGTTTCCTAGCCCCGGACCTCGCTCTGCAGACTGTTGACTCTGCAGCTCGGATCCAATGTGGGGGTGAGAGGTCTGGCATAGGACAGTAAAAAAAAGCCAATTATGTCGGTCATACTCTACACTAATTAAGGGCTGGCCGGCAAAGCCAGAGCTGCTTTTGATTCACTAGAAACACATTTCCCAGCCCTGCACTCTTACAAGGCAATGCACCTCAGTTTGTAGTGCAGGTCTTGTTATACAATACTTCTTTATTTGATTCCAAGTACGTATTCGTGAGATATTGCTAAAAGTCACAAAGGGAAGGAAGGAGGGCATTAATCGATCGTGCTGCTTCTAAAGCTTTACCTCCACAGTATACGGGGAAGTGCTAGAAATGAAGAAATGTCTCAATTTGCCTGAAAACCTCCAGCATGGCTTTCTAGTAATAAGTACAACTACCGGGTAAAAGCATTTCTCAGTATCTGACTAGTGAAGCCTCCCAAAGCTGGTAAGATTAGGGTTCCAGCAAGACTTGCCCCCTGCCCCTCCCCAGTTGACAATGGTCTCTGCTTGATTCCAACTATACTTTATTCCTCAGCTCACACTTCGGTTTTCTTTAGGAGAGCTGTTTAAAGTCAATTCCAACAACAACAGCAACAAAAAATGATGATGATGATGATGATGATGATGTCGTCATGAACGTTCTTACTGAAGAACTTCTGCACCTTGCTTAGGCACCTGAACATACTAGCAGTATGTCCAAGGATACAGGGCCACAAAAGCTGACTAACAAGAAACGTCTAGCCTAACAATCAGAACAAGTCGACATTTCCAGAAGTATAATTCATTACGTAGGGAACAAGAAGTTTTCTGAGAAAATGCATATAGGAACTAGGGTTAAAAAAACCTTAAATGGAATGCTTTTCTGGAGAATTTCTCTGAGCCTTTAATATCCTGACATGTATGCTGAATCTTAAATTTCTCACCACTGAATTCTTTTTCATAAAGTGCAACATTTTGTAGGGCTAGTGTTCCATGGTATAAATTTTTGGGGTCTTTGGAACAGACCAATTAAAAGTATCCAAAGAATTTTACTACCTTTTCTGTCACACACATCCTCTTCACTATTTCCTATCTTGCCGTCACAAGGATATTTTGCATAGGGCAGTGTAAAATACAGTATTACACTAATACAGAGGATACAAGGCAATGAAGTTGTTTCCAAGTGCTCACTGGCATTATTACTCCTATTTCCTACTTGGCTGGTATTTGGGGCAATTCTGGGATGGTCTTCCCTCTGAAGCACATGGTGATCTGAAGAAAGCATGAATGAACAAAATGAGGGGCTGCATAGAAGTGTGACTGCCACATCTGTTAGCAAGTGCATTTGGTGAGCCTTCCCCTGTCACTATATATGTTCAGAAATAATGACAAAGAAATGTAGTTCCTCCAGGCAAATGAAATGGAGGTGCAAATTAGAATCACACCTCCAGTCTCATTTTGGTATCACTTCTTGCCTGGATAAACAACACTTACTCTCACTTTCCTACTCATGGCAAGTAGCCACTGTTAACACTTGCATTAGGGATCAGTCACAACAAATTACAGTTAAGTTTCACACTGCACAGCAGGAGGCAGCATGGGCCCCAGGGGAGCACCGAGCTAAGCTAGGCCCGTTACCAATTTTGAGATAACTATCATCAAGGCTGAAAAGGCCCCTGTGCCTCAGCCACATGAAGTGGTTAAAATTCTAATAGTCTAAGTGGTATCTTAATATTTCTGTGTATGGTCGTTTATTATTCTCTGTGGAGAGCAGCAGTGGGTAGCTGCTTACAAAAAGGGTGATTTTAATCACCAATCATTTTCAAGAACACAAGAGATCAGTAGTAGTACTCAACTGTGAAAGCCTTATTATAATGGGAAACTGCCTATGTGGATTAAACACACAAACAGATTTTACTTCAACATAATTGTGCTAGATGCTAAACTTGTGGCATGCAGAGAGTAGCTATAAGACCTTGCATCACACAAAAACATTCGTGGGGAAGAGGAAGAAAATACAGACTGTAGACTCACTGCTTCCTTGAATTTGCCCTAACAGGTGAACAGAAGAAAAGGGGATTTTGTAACCCTGATTCTACAATGGCTAGTTTATTAGATATTCAAATAGGGCAAAATAGTCCACCTTTTCTAGTGAAGCACATAGGTGAAACCTGAAAAAAAAGTGCTTGTAGAATCCACATAATCAACCTCTTGTAAAGAAGCAAAAAATAAATAATATAGCTATGAATAAATAGGAGAAATAAGGACTGTTAAACATTCTTCAAATGTAACAAATTCGGATGAACTCATTCTTCATCAGATCTACTCAGTTTTTTGGCAGGTTACTTATTTTGGGCACCTCTGCCAAGTTCCTGAGTGATCCTGATATTCCAAGATGGGAGGGAGGAATCAAGGCCCTTTGTGATATGGGACCAGATGATTTTCCCAGATCTGGGAAGAGGATTCATTTTATAATTTAGTATATTAAAAAGGTAGGGGGGGGGTTGACATGTTTCAATCCCAAGTAAAACATGGATGGGTTTAGGATGGCTGCGTATCTCTTCTCCACAAGGCTCCTTCCTATTGCTAAGTTTCAGGTATCTGCCAGCTCTGCCAGAAGTACAGGAAAATTATTCAACTCCATCATATGTATGTCCCCTCATTCCTACACCTTGGGACACCTATTAGTTTAAGTGTCCTCTCTTCTTTAGAAGAAATCCTTATGTGAAGTGCCCCCTTATAGCCCAATGTTCACAATGTTATCAGTAGTAGCACTCCTTCATGGCAGCAGTCATGCACCAAACTCCACAGTAAGTCCTGGGTATGCATGATCTACCTTACCCTCACAATAAATCTGTAAGCAGGTTTTAATATGCTTAGTTTACAAGTGAGGAAGTTGAAGCTCAAAGGGATTTTGAAATAGATTGCTCCTAGTAACAGGGCCAATAAGTCACATAGTATAGGTTCAATCCCAGCCTGTCTGACTCCAGTAAGCATATGCAGATCTTTACTGAGACACTACAAGGTACAGTGTAAGGAAAACAGACATGTGCACATCAAGATATGTTGTCAATGAGCTTTAAGCTTAGTGGAAACCAGTGTGAGACCCAGTAATTGGGATAGGCCACAACAGATTTCAGGTCAAGAGGGGAGGAGGCAAAAGGTCCTTTTGAAGAAAAGCTTGGGAAGAGGAACACATTCCCTTTTCTTATTGAAATCCTGTTCTGCCTTCCAGGCGCAACAGGATTTGGTAAGCGGGACAAGGGCATTTCAGATGAAGAAAGAACAATGTAAGAGTAAAACATAAAAAAAGAAGCTCACACGTTCATGAAAATTCAAACTGCAGGTTAGCTGAGATATAAGTACGAGGAAGGAAGTATAAGGTAAGACTAGAAAGATAGGATTGGGCCAGTAGTGCAAACAAGATATGCTTTGGAATGATCCTGAACTCTTCCAGATCACCGCCAAACTCCATCTGCATCTACCCTTGCATTTTCTCCCAAGCCTCTTCCTTGCATTTCCACAAGCATTTTCCCTTTCCATTCACTTGGCCACTTAGTCTCCTACTCATTTTCCATCTTTCTTGAGTTCTCCTTCAAGTCCAGCTCAGGTTCTGTCACCATTCCTCATCTGCAAACCTGGCCCGTACAGCATCCATGATCCTCCCTGACTTGGTCCCATGTCTTGTCTCCTGCTCCATCTCTCAATGTACTTAATGTGAGGTTCAATTTAGGGCTCTTCCAAAAATAGCGCTAATGGCTTTGATAATACACCATTAACTCATCTCCTCCCCAATCCTGTTTCACCCTCACGGTTTCCCATCTCAACAAATGAACAAGTGAAATTAGAAAGCACAACTAAGTTAGAAATCTCCTAATCAGCCTAAACTCCTACCTTTCTTTTGCTCTGATTTTGAATGTAATTTTTTAAAAGATTCTGTAACTGACCTCTTTACTTCTAGTCTTATCCTCCTTCCAAGTCCTCATCCCTATTTTTCATAATAATCTAATCACTTCCCTGCTTAAAACTTCTTAAGGTGTGCGTTCCACTGGCCCTAGGGAAAAAAAGCCTAATCTTTTATACATGGTATAGAAAACCTACAAGAGCTGGCCCCTGTTTGTATCTGTAAGCTTTGCCTCTCATTGCTCTCTCCCTTGTCCCTATTCTCTTGTTCACAGGAACTACTACAAAGTTCTTACACTCACATGCATTTTTTTTTTCTAATCTCTGGACAGGACAGGCTCTGCACATGGCCCGTCTCTCTGGGCTTTCCACATGGGCCCAACTAACTAATTCCCCTATATCTTTCAAAGTCTCAGGTCATACATTCCTTCTGCCAGGAAGACAGAGGTGTCTCTTCAAGTTAGGAGCTTCTCTGCTGCTCCTCTAGAGCACCCTGATAGACTTACTCTCTCCATTCTGTATTGCAATTGCCTTTTGTCTTTCTCACCCATTATCTTAGGAAGATGTGTAAGATCTCCTAATTCCTATAGTCTCATACATGAAAAAGTGAACTTTTCCATAATATGCCAATACTACTGAATTTCCTCATATTTATGTATTATTTACTCACTTTTACATCTCTTCCTCCAAATCTGAAGGAAACACTAAGGAAAAGAACTATATTCACATGATTTTCTCCATTTTCTTCCTCTCACTTTCTCTGCTTTTACACAGCAACCTTAGCTGGTAACTTAACTGGTCCCTTTGAGAACACCACAAACATCTGTCAGTAGAAGAACAGAGTAAATGAGTTAACAGAACACACAAATGAGAGTCTTAACAACTGATGACTCCATGTACCAGTTTTCACAAGACTATATGTATAAACTCCATTCACATCAATTAATGTACCTGGAAACTTAGATTAGGAATAATAAAGATGGGGAAAATACGCCAATTTTTCCCTCTATCTTACTATACAGTTCCTTACTTTCTTCATTTCTCATTCATTCTTTTCTGTTAACAGTGAATTCTCCTAGTAAAAAAGAGCTCTTGGGGGGCACCAGGGTAGCTCAGTTGCTTAAGCATCTGACTCATGAGTTCAGCTCAGGTCTCAATCTCAGAATCATGAGTTTGAGCCCTGCGCTGGGTTACATGCCGGGTGTGGAGTCTACTTGGGGGGGGGGGAAGAGCTGTTGGGTACAAAATGCACTTTGGGCACCTGAGGCCTCCATTTATCTTGAACAAGAATATGTTTAAGTGGAACACAAGTAGTTGCCCAACTGTTTGACTCATCCAGAGAAAATTAAGTCTTAAAATCAATAAATACATGAGTATGAATACTACCTTTCAATGCAAAGAGGTCAGTACCTGTCCTTTCCTACACATTCCTGATGAAAAATAAAAAGGCAAATAATGCATGTGTCTAACAAGGCTGTGTCTCTTTAAATTGGGCAGTGAAAGCAGAACTTTCAGATGGGCACAATTACAATCCTTCTCTATGGAAATTGGAGAGAGAGGAAATGATGCAAAAACAAGGCAGAAATATTTGACTGGTATTCACATTCTAGCTTGTAAACAATTTCTAATTCACTTGCCTAGATGGTTAGCCATCAGTCTGGATGTAAAGAATTTAAGCCCAAGAAACAGGAAGCATCAGTTCTGACACATGTGTGTTTATTTTGGTGGCTCACATCTGCAGCTTTTCCCCCTCGATGTATCCTTTCAGAGCCAAAATGGGGGAGGGAACGAAGTTATTGGGCCTACATCCATCACTGTGATTGTGATAAACTGAACCACCCACAGCATCTTTAGAAGGAAGTTATTAGTTTTATAATGAAGAGCTCCAACCCATATGGAGGCAAAGTCTAGTTGTAAAGGAAGTCTATTCAATATGACTGACTTCATTCAGTTTACCCAATGGCACCCCAGGACTGAACTAGTCACATTCAGTTTAGAAACAGCTTATCAAAATGGATGTGTTCAGACTGATGTTAAAGGCATTTGGTACGCTTCTGGGAGTCAAACATCAGCAAAGGACCTTCCTGACTTCATCCTGTGCTGCTGATGAAATTATTTCCAAATAATCAGAACCTTTGATAAACAGTGAATAACATAGTGGTGGAGGTCAACACTGTCATTACCAAATATACACATCTAAGGGTATACGTTTCACAACAGTAGGCTTGACAACTACACTGCATGAACCCAAAGCCTTTGACTGAAAAATCTTCCACATACATTGAATTTTCGTGGTCTTGAACAGGGGTTGATACAAACCCTGGCCCACTGGCTATATTTTGCTGACCACCTCTTACGGTAAATAAAGTTTTATTGGGACACAGCTATGACCACTCATTAATGTACTGTTCTTGCTGCAATAAAAGAGTTAAGTAGCTGTGGCAGAGAAGACATGGCCTACAAAGTCTAAAATATTATCTTAACTCTTTATATAAGAAGTTTGCAGATCCCTGGTATAGAATGGTGGATTATTTGCCGATCCTTGCTCTACAAAACCAGGTTCTGGATCAAAATTATTTTGTCTCGATTCTATACTTCTTTTACTTAAAAGACCCTAGCACTTAAGGCTTTGGGTTGGCCCAAAGACAACCCAACCCTCCACTTGGAAACACTATAGGAATGGGTCCAAATGGCAACCCTACAGATCTGAACAGATGCCTATTTTTCTTCTGCCCATGAGACAGATGGTCCTCAGGGAGGGGAGAATAATTCGTCCATGAGAGAGAATTCTCTGTGCAGCACTAATTTTGGAAATTTATCCCTGATCCATCTGGCCAAAAAGGATTCCTTAGGAGTACCTTTGCTATTTGAATTTGCTTAACATTCAGGAGGGGAATCCTAAGTACCAAGGCTAGAATATCAGGTATTTTCTCTCTAAATGTCAGTAAAGCTTTCCAAGTCTGCCCTTGAGATAAGAAAACTCAAATACTTATAAGAACAGAAGATGATTATAAGGATGAAGAACAACAACCACTCATTTAGGGGCCACACTTCAAAGAATTTGTTCACACCTCTGACAGTAAGTAACCCTTCAGAGTAAGGAAAATAATGTCCAGATATTTTTGCCATGTGCAGAAAGTAGGAGAAACAGTATTTACTTTCTGACCTTAGATACAACCTTCACCTTCTCATTAACCACTCTAATTTGTCTTTGATATTCTGACTTTGTTGTCCTAAGAAGCTGTTCTCCCTGGGTAAAACCCATACATTTTCAACATTAGTTAACTCAGATATGATGTTTTTTCCTCATTTCATTCCTCACTCTGCTCCATAGCAGAGAGTATTGGTTAGGTATGTTCCACCCATAAATAAGAAAGAGACAAAATTAAGAACTGACAAAGAAAAGTTAGGCAAGTGGAAACAGGGGCCCTAGAGGAAGTAACTGTGTAGGGTCTTTCCATTGAGCCTCAGTTGACAGGCTTTTGAAGTCTGATGGTCTTGGGTTCGAGTCTCACTTCCACCTCTTACTACCTAGGTAATCTTAAGGTCCTTACCTATGAAAAAAATAACCTACTTACCTGTGGAGTTATCAAAACAACTGAGAAAAATGCACATAAATCATTTAGCAGGGCCTGGTTAACAGTAAGTCCTTACTTTGTATTGAAGTCCTTAATATGTACTTAATAATCTTTACTGAGCAAAGTTCCTGCTAAGAGAATAGTTGCTGTCAGAAACAGAGACAAAGGTAGACTAGGGAAAAGAATCACGAGAGAAAGGCATCTTTCTCTACTTTCTTCTAAGTCATACATACTTGGTGACAAAGGAGAATTCTTAGTATAAAAGAGGTCACTCAATATCCACTATTCCTATCATTAGGAACACAATAACAACTACTTTTAGAGTGCTTTTGGCCTCAAAACCATCTGTGGAGTTGTTTGTGAACCTGATGCACCATCCAACACTGCCTTACTCAGTCACAACATCAAGGGGACAGGAGATGCTGCCTCAAATAACTGGAGGTCTCCGTAGAGGATGCTGTGCCACATCAATCAATCAAGAAATAGTTACGTGCCCAGCATTATTTAGGCAGAGTGGGTTGTGGAATAAAAGACTTCCTTCTACAAAGAAAGTAGCTATAACATTAGGAAAATAATATCACTGACCCAGATGTGGTAAAAGCACTTAGCTTAAATTGAGTCTTACAGGATTTTCTTAAGAAGCTACCATTTATTTGTTTACAAAATTGTAACACCTTCCATGTGAGATCCCCAGACGCGTGCACAAAACATAGGAACAGAGACAATGAACTAATAATGAACCAAGGAGCAAGAGTAGATTTTCAAGAAAACCAGGCTGGAGACAAAAATGACAAAGGACTTTAAAAATGAAAATCAATACCTGAATTGTATCTGGAAGCAATGGAGCAGCCAGAACAGACTACAGAACACAGCTGCAGTGACTTCTAGCTGCTGTTAATCTTATAGAGCTCACCTCTGGGGCAACTCCCTGAAAGCAAAGCAACATTATCCAGCTCCTCTCACCAGATGCTTCTCTTTCTCCAAGCTCCATGGGTTTAGGTTACATCTGAGCTCGCTTTCACCCATGTTGTGAGCTAATTACAAAGAATCCAGAAATGTGGGAATGAACCGGGAATACCGTAGGCTGCTGTAACAAACCTTAGCACCATCTGCTAAAATATTAAGACGCTTGTTTAAAAAGTTGGCTGTCAGAGGAGGAGGTCACAGCACTGACAGTGGGGAAGTTCTCTTTAATAATTACTTTTTACTTCTCTTTCCGGCATATAAGCAGTGGGGCACTGAGCCAAAGGTGAACAGTCCAGAGATAAAAGACCATCTTTGCTTACCTTCTTCTCCTGGTCCAGGTGCCAGCAGAAAGAGAACCTAGAGAGTCTTGGTCATCAAAGGACAAGAGAGATGGTCAAAAGACTGTGACATGTTTGTGTGTTTCAGTGAACAACAACAGTTATTTGGGAAAATACACAGGAATGTCATCAAAATTCCTTTCTGTTTTTATAACGATTTGGCAGAGAAACAAAGTGTACATGTATTTACGGAAGACATCATATAAATATGACTTTATCTGGGTATGATCATCCCTTGGGATGCTCTTAAATCTTGGGATTTAAGGTTCCCTTCATGCTAGATGTTTTTCTCTCAGAACAGTCAAAAACAGCCTCAGGTTTGTGGACAAAGAGCAGGTCAACAGAGTTTCAAGGGGCTTAGGAAAGAGAAAGGAAAGGAAAGTCTTATATGATTTAATGTCACTGTTAACACAATCATACACAATTATACCAATGGACAAGAACTGGACAATAGCTCTGGTCCTTCGTACTCTTTCAGCAAACGGAAGAACGTTCTTCAGTCCCCAGGTGATAAGGACAGAAACAACAATAAGTAAAGGCAGCCAACAACTCTTGAGCACACATACCATGTACTAGGCACTATGCTACGGGCTCCACCTGCTACATATTAATCCTTCCAACACTCTGAGACAGGTACCATTTTCTCATTTTATAGGGAAAGGAAACTGATGCTTACAGAGGATAACCACCTTACACAAGAGTTCATCAGCCTGAAATGGGTAGAACTGGCACAGAAGCCAAGCAATCTGACCTCACACACAGCCACTGTGTTCTAGCGCCCGCAGACATGGTGTCACTAGGCCCGCTTACGTAAGGGAGGGTGGTCATCATAAGGTATGAGCAGCAATGAGGAAAAAAGACTCTGTTAAGAGTTGAACCACGTGCTTCACAGAGACAAAAAAATGGAGCCAAAGTGACTAGAGGGGCGCCAGGCCACCCATATTCAAGAATCTTCATTCTTGTGACCACCATTACTGGGATTCAGCTACTCTGCCTATTTGCTTCTCTACCCTTTACCAACTGGCTTCCATTCTGTTACTGGCCCAAGTCACTCACTGGCTAGACTACACATAGGCCATTCTTGAGTCAGATACCCATGGTCCACTTAGCAGAGGTCAGGCACAAAAGCCTGGGCCATGAGGGCTGCAACTTCACACAAGTTACTGGAGAGGCAGGGAAGCATGAAAGGAGCTAGGACACTGCAGGCCCCAGGCTGCTCACGTAGCACAGAAAGCAACTCTCCAACCCCACTTGGATCCTGACTCAACATTTTTGGCATTTTCAGGGATTATTTATACCCAAAAAGGCACACAGGATTATTTCCCAGTCTCAGTAGTTTCCGTGTAAGTGAGTATGTAGATGAAAAAGTGGGTACGTAAAGATCTCCTACTAGTAAGTGTGAAGAGTACCAACAAAAACAGACTAGTAACCTATGAAAGGTTTTCCTCTCCCTTCTTCACTTTGTGTTTGTTTCAATGTCCTGTTTACCAGAATTAAAGGTGCATGGGTTCTGATTTCCACTTACCAGGAGGCTGGTCATTTTTCATCATTATGTGGAGGGGTGGCTCTGAGTTTAGCTCAACCATCTGTCGTCCCTCACAAGCCTGAGGGATTCACAGCAGGACTAGGAGAGTTTGCCAACCCTCTCGAGCAGGCTCTCAGGGCAGGGTCAACAAGTCACTTCCCAAGCCTGTGTTGACCAGACAGGAAGAACACATGACTAGATAAAGCCAGACATGTGGGCCTGATGGGTCATAACAAAAGCAAAGTAACCCCGCAGGAGGAAAAAACCCATTCCCCCCCAATTCACTATCAAAGTCTCAAGTGCTCATATGGGACAGTACCTTCCAACTCCAAATGTCTCTCAAGCAAAGAGGCCAAAAATGGTCTCAAGGTAAGTAAGACTTTTTATGCAGACAAAAATTAATGAGGTAAACATACAGCTACAAAACAAGCCAAAAGATGAACAAACCTCTACAGTAAGTGCAAATAAACCACTGGGAAGAATACTTCACTTAAAGAGGCAGGGCATTTAAAAACTTTTTCCTAAGAAAACTAAGTTCTAAAGACATGGGTATTAAGTATTATTAGATTAGGCGCCCCCTGGCTCAGTTTTAGATTCTTACCTATCCAAGCCCAGTCCCATCTGTAAAAGAGCACATTAGCACCTGCCCTATCTATTTTACAAGATTATGAATACTTTTAAAACTTTAAAACCTTGAGGTAGGCATGAAGCATTTTCATTTCTAATGACCACATGGGCTCAAGTCTATTTTACCCAGCTTTCCACAAAATAAGGCACATGTTGAAAGTAGGTTCCAGACCCCATGTTCAAATCCAAATTTAAAGCTCAGCTCTGCCAATAAATCGTGGGGATTTATTTAAGGCCATGTTTCCTCAGCTGTAAGAGTGGAACACACAAAAGTCAGTTTATGGAATTGTGAGGTGCCTCACACAGCAGTCAGCTAACAGGATACTCGATGAAGCATTGGTTTTCTTTTTCTAGTCCCATGGTCCCTTCCAACTAAAACTTCCTTAGTTACCTGATGGCTCTGTGATACCACAATTTCTTGCAATACAGTAGGTGCATATACACGCCATGCCCAAAATGAACACTAAGGCCCCTTCTTCCTAGGGCACATCTCCAGAAAGTAACCTTCCAACTTTCAACTCTGTTCCAAAAGCACAAAAACTCAAAACAAAAAACTTCCAGAGAGCACGAATTTTAAAATCCTGATAACTGTCATATAGGAAACTTCTGCTCTTAGCAGTCGCTTTATCAGTTGATTAATGAGTTACCTTTTTTATTATAGGAGGGTGTTGAAAAGTAAGGGCAATGAACAAAATTCCACATACCCAAGCTTTACCTCCAAATTTAAAAAAGCAAAGTTTGCTGAGTATCACACCCACAAGGAGCGAAGCAACTTTTTTCTTTCATTAGGACATATCAAATACTTAAGGCCAACCAAAAAAGATAAACAATGGTTTAAATGTTGTAGGAAAAAAATCCTCTAGAAAAATTTACTTGGAGGGGGTAGAGTGTGAATTTGCCAGGGTCAATGTTTTTTTTAAAAATTCCATGATACAAACAAGAATACATTTAAACTCCAAGTGCTTTCATTTAGAGGTGAACACAAACATACTTATGAAAACCCATCCAACATCCCCCCCCTGTAATTTGAGCAGTCGTACAAGGGTGGGGCTCACTACTTCCTGACCACACGAATCAACAGAATCATTTATAAGCCTTAAATGTATCCATGCTCTCAATGGGTAAACTCAGAAAAACACCTTGAGGCAAAGTAGTAAGCAGCCAACCCTCCAAACACAAGAACTGCCTTAAATTGATTTAAAAAGGAAAGACTGGCTGGCCAAGTAGGCTGCTGAGTTCTGATCACTGTTTGTGGTACTTGGCAAGGGTAGCGATGAGAAATTATGAAGAGTTCTTAGAAGGAAGTGGAATCTTAGAAAAGCTGAGATATGCAATTCTTCCTTTTTGAGAATAAAGAGGGCAATGCTGCTGGACAACCCATTCAGTGGCTTCCTGGAAACAGTTCAACTATTATTTCCCTGTTCTACTTATCCTTATATATGTATTTATCTATATAAATGTATCTTCCCTTCTCATAGTGATGACAGAACACTTTCCCATCAACCTCAGTCCTTTTCAGGGTAACTTTTCAATAAGTAAGTGTAAAACTGTTGTGGACTCCACCTTCAGCCACCTTCAGCCCTTGGCAGAAAGTACCCAGAGGACGGGCTGCACAGGTTCTTAACTTCATGGAGTTCAGCCATCCAAATGATAGTGGGAATAACCCAGCACCAGAGGCCATTCAACCACTGCTGCAAGGTACACAGAGACAGGACAACTCCCAGTGCACACATCCCAGACCTACTGAATCAATCTCTGAGCCCAGGGATCTGTGTTTTAAGAAGCTCTCCGGGTCCATCTTAAGCATGTTCGAATTTGAGAAACACTGCCTAAGAACACTGATTCTCAAATTTTAGTGTGCATCTATGCATCAACCTGGTAATTCCACAAAAATGCAGATTATGGTTCAGTAGGTAGGAGGGCAGAGACCCAGTGCGTCGGCATTTCTAACAAGTTCCCAGGTGATATCAGTGCTGCCGATCCATGGACCATACTTAGAATAGCAAGACCTGAGGGAATAGAGTCCAGCACTCTTGTTCTGGGCACTGTAATAATTTATTAGTAATCTAATCTGGGAAACAAAATTATGTGACATTGAAGGTTGGAAGGGTGGTAATGGTAAGTAATCAGACCCAGCCTGAGATACTGTGCATTTTAGAAAAACCCGTACCTTCCATTTTTATGCACTTCAATTTAGATAGTGAGTGCTACTGCAAAATATATTTCCAAGTATCATTTCACCTGATCCTACTCAGCTTCTAAATTACAGCCTGGTACCTGAAAGTGTGCAATTCTAATCACACAGCAAGTGCTCAACATTCGTCAAGCCAATCGCTTCTCTTCTACTCAAGTTCCTTACCAGCCAAATGAAGGCAATTGGTCCAATTAATCCACAGGCTTATGTACTCCTTACAGGTACAAGAGTATGCACGACCATCAGGAAACATTAAAAACAGAAATGGCCACAACTTGTACTGACACAATTTTCTACACACAGAAAGCATTGGGTAACTTTGTATGTTACCACCAAAAGGACAAATGTTCTCTTGTCTCTGAAGGCAGAAAAATAAAGACTTTCATCTGAACTATGTTCCATTAAAGCTTGCGAGCTTTCTGATATCTTGGAGGTGCAGGTACCACAAGACACAAAGGGAATAATCCGAGTTCCAGTCCCAAAATGTATTCCCTGGGCATACTTTAGTTACCAAAAACATAATTTACCATTTACCTACCTGGAAATGGAGAACTCTCTTTTCCATCTAATTTAGCCATGATAAAAGAAGCTAAAACATTTTTTTTTTTTTTTTTTTTTTT
>LNAC01000444.1:607961-725644 GCA_002007465.1 Ailurus styani | reverse complement strand
CCCTGGGATCATGACCTGAGCCGAAGGCAGCGGCTTTAACCCACTGAGCCACCCAGGCGCCCTAAAACATTTTTTTTTTTCCCCCATCAGGGGTTCCTTTGTCTCTTCAAGCCTTGGGTAGTTCTATCAGTAAAAGGAGGATGATACCATGTACCTTTAAGAATTCTCACAAAAATTGGCAATAACTCGTTTGAAATGCCCAGACTCCTGACTGGGTCACAGCTGACATTCAACAGAAGAAAACCATTATGACAACACAGTTTTATATGATAAGAGTCTGATATGATATGAGTTAGAGAGATATCTGTTCAAATATACCCTAGAACTCCACACGAAGTGTTATGGATGGGATGTTTGTACCCACCCCCCACCCCCACCACACACATGGAGAAATCAAATCCCCAGCATGATGATATTTGGAGGTGGGGCCTTCGGGAGGTAAAGAGGTCATGAGAGTAGACTCTCATGAAAGGGATTAGTGTCCTCCTACAAAAAGGCCAAAGAATTGGCTTGCTCTCTTTCCACTACGTGAGATCACGACAAAAAGCTGGCAGTCTGCAACCTGAAGGAAGACCCTCACCAGAACCTGAGCATGCAGGAACCCTGATCTCAGATGTCCAGCCACCACCACTATGAGAAATATCCTTCTGTTGTTTATAAGCCTACCCTCCTCTGATACTGTGTTTTAGCGGCCTGAACTAAGACACTATACCTAACATCCTGATACCCTGGCAAGATTCTCTCATGACTTGGATTTAGTCAAGAAATGACATTAGTCAAGCTATGAACTCTCAGCAGGGAATATTCTATTACTTAGAGTAAATTCAAAGAGGCCAGGTTACTCTTCTGGCTATTAACACCATAATATTTCTATAAAAAAGGGAAGAGCTGTGAAAGCTCCTGTTTATACAAGTACACCAATACCAGATCACCTGGGACCCCTGAGAAACAAGGCCAGACATTTCAACTTCTCTTTACATTTCTGTCTCATTCTCACTGATACACTCACGATACAGACATAGAACCAGCTTATACACTGTCCAAGAAAAGAGACATTAACTGTTCATATCCCTAACATTCACATTTAGACCTTTCTACCCAAGGAACAAAGAAACGGAATTTGTAGCAGAAGTCCCTGAGTGGGCAGACTTGAACTTCCTCCTGGAGCACCGTAATCCCTTTCCCATACTTTCCCTGGAGTCATTTTTTCCGACCCTGACTCACCCTGAAAACAAGGAAGCAAACCTGAAATGTTTAAGAAACACAGATATTGGGCGCCTGGGTGGCTCAGTGGGTTAATGCCTCTGCTTTCGGCTCAGGTCATGATCTCAGGGTCCTGGGATCGAGGCCCGCATCGGGCTCCCTGCTCAGCGGGGAGCCTGCTTCCCCCTCTCTCTCTCTGCCTGCCTCTCTGCCTCCTTGTGATCTCTCTCCCTCTGTGAAATAAATAAATAAAATCTTTAAAAAAAAAAAAAAAAGAAACACAGATATTATAAGCATTAATTTCCTGACACAGAAAATATATTTAAGAATATACTGGGTCTAGGGACGCCTGGGTGACTTAGTCGGTTGGCTCAGGTCATGATCTCCAGGTCCTGGGAATAAGCCTTGCATCAGGCTCTCTGCTAAACAAGGAGTGTGCTTCTCCCTCTCACTCTCCATCTGTGTGCACACACGCCCTCTCTCAAATAAGTTTTTTAAGAATCTTAAAATAAATAAATAAAAATAAACTAGGTCTCATACCAACTCAAATTCTGAATAGGCAGCAGCTCCTCAAACTTCATTCTTCCCTTTTATGTATTCTACAAGTATGCTGAATGCTCACAATGTATAAGGTGCCATGGTGGACACAGAGGAAAAGGAACACCAAGCTGAATTACAGAAACATCCTACTCTAGGGAATCCCCCAGTCTAGAAAGTGAGCTAAAACATGAACAAACATATCTATGTATTACGGACTTCACAAATGCACACACACACATACTCCAAAAAGCCCAGCTGGACTCTCTTCGAAGAGGAGATGTATTTGCAGCAGTAAACCCAAACCACCTCATTTTAGGGTAAAATCAAATATCTAACAACACAGCTGCCCGCTATTCACCATGACAATCTCAAGTGTTGCTAAGACTGTGGCTCTGAGGTCAGACAGCAAGCTGAAGCCCTCAGTCAACTTACTGACTGTAGTCCTTGGACAAGTTTCTGTACTTCTTCAAATCTCATTTTATTTCTCTGATAAATAGGGACTATTATAATACCTCTCTTGTGACTTTAAGATTGATATATATACTGTATGTAAAGTGTTTAGCATGGTGCTTGACCCAAATACACAGTCAAATGTAAGTTTTCTAGGTGAAAAATGAGGTAGGAACAGATAACCACAGGCTTCCTGGAACCTGAAAAGACTACAACAGAAAAGGAAGAGGAAAGAGACAGAATAGGAACACCTTGTATTCCTATATCCTCTACAACCCCATTAACCATTACACCAAGATGTCTCTACCTTGGCTGAAAAAACTCCCTGCACTATGAAGCTCATCTGGGATTACCCTAGGGCCAGATAACCAGAATCTAGGGATGAGCCTCAACATTAATGTTCCTAAGCTTCAAAAATGAGTGTCAGGCTCCAAAGTGATCATGAGAACCACTGTGGAAGAGAAAACATTTGATAAGTGCTGCAGTATTTGAGACACATTTCAGCTAAGATCTGATGCTTTACTTTGAGGCTAATATAGCTAGCTGCCTACTCTTCAAAATCTTAGGATCCCTGTAATAAATTCCATCAAGAAGTCTTCCTAATGAGGTTTTCACTGATTCATCAGTACAACCTCACCTCCCCAGGGCACTCATTGCAACAAAAAGGAGAGATCATACCAATGCACTCACTCCTCCGTTCATAGACATTCTGGCCAACCCATCTATCCATGTTTCCACATCCCTCTTATCTCACTTATCGGCAATTCTGTTGAGTGTTTAATTTATCCAAGATAATGCTGCCACACTGCCTTCAAATGTATTCACAATCAAATTTGAATATTAAAAAAACTTTGTCCAATAAATATACTTCAATCCTCATAGTTATAGTGCCCTCCTATATACTGGTTAGGTTTCCAAAAGGTTTAACAACATAAGAAATGATCTCAAGAAGTTTGTAGAAACAAGAAAGCCATCAATAATTCATATTACAATTATTTAATCTTATTCAGAGAGGAAAAGGAGGATAATGTTTTGCATTTTGTTGAAATTTTTGTGTGTTCAATTCAAATCATGATACTTTGGGATTATAGTATCATTGAAAAATAAAGTCACCCAAAGGGAAAGAAAAATTTGACAGGAGGGCGCCTGGGTGGCTCAGTGGGTTAATGCCTCTGCTTTCGGCTCAGGTCATGATCTCAGGGTCCTGGGATCGAAGCCCGCATTGGGCTCCCTGCTCAGCGGGGAGCCTGCTTCCCCCTCTCTCTCTCTGCCTGCCTCTCTGCCTCCTTGTGATCTCTCTCCCTCTGTGAAATAAATAAATAAAACCTTTAAAAAAAAAAAAAAGAAAAAAGAAAAATTTGACAGGAAAATTTGTTAAAGTTACTAGGTTAGGAGCACCTGGCTGGCCTTGGTGGAGCATGCAACTTGCTCTCACGGTCGGGAGTTCATGCCCCACAGTGGGCACAAAGCTTACTTAAAAAACAAACAAACAAAAACAGGGGTGCCCAGACAGCTCAGTTGGTTAAGTGTCTGCCTCTGGCTCAGGTCGTGATCCCGGGGTCCTGGGATTGAGCACCTCATCAGGCTCCTGCTCAGCAGGTAGTCTGCTTCTTCCTCTGACCCTCCCCCATCTTGTGTTCTCTCTCTCTCTCAAATACATAAAAGCTTTAAAACAAAAAACTAGATTTTTAGTGTACAGGTGTTCATACCTCTCCAACTATATGAAAAAGTTTATTGGAGGGAGGGTGCGATTAAATAAATATTGCTCTTGACTAGTAATAACAGATCGAAGCTGGCTGATCAAACAGATTGCCATCTGATCAATCAATGGCCATTTGAAAGGCTGCTCTAAAAATATCTTCATATAAGTGTCTAAATCTCAACGAAATGTATTGACTCCTAATTAATTTAGGCTAGCTAGCAGGAAACAAATTTTCATTGCACAGAGTCCCACTTATAATACAATTATCAAAACCTTCCAATAGTCCCAAAATATTTCCCCAAATAGAGGTTGAAAAAAAACATATTCTAATTCTACTCTAACTTTCTGAGAAGTACTATGTACTAGTCTTGGGCATTAAAGCAATCTCTAGCAGCCTTTAAAATAAAGCAGAGTTCATCAACCTGCTTCAGCTCAGTACACTGGCAGTAAAACACATGAAATATGTATTTTCTTTTTTGTACAAAAGTAAATGGCTACAGTAAAGTAAGCAGGTGGCTGGCTACCCACTAACTTTGAGACTATTTACTCTTCCGTAAAATGGGGACAATATAGAATTCCCTGCCTCACAAGTTGCTGTGACATTCAAATGTCAGAATGTATATAAAAGTATATGAAACTTAAAGCAACATGACTATTAAATATGTACACACATATACCCTCTTCTATCAAAACTATACTCAAAGGCAAAAGACGTGATAAAAACCGTGAAACCCACAATCCCTTCATTTGAGCTGCTGTTTCTGGAAGTGTCAGGCATTAAACTGGACCCAAGATTATCTAAGAAGTCATTCTTCACTACAGATATATATCTGAGGCATAAGACTGTTCTGTGAATCCCTTTCTCACACTTGCACATGTAGATTATCCCACAAAAGCCCCAATCTCTTTCTCACACTTGCACATGTAGATTATCCCACAAAAGCCCCAACAAATCAAGAGCAACAAAAAAGGAGTAAAAAGCAAAGGACAAATTACTGAGAAAAGAGCACAATGCTTTTGGATGAACTGTATTCAGGTTTGCACGGAGAGGACTAAGGAAGAATGGGAGAGGTTCTTTCTGCAGCAGCAGACCCAGCCATCCTGGCTTCCACATAGCAAGGTGTTTAAGTGACTCTGATTAGCACAGAATGCTGACGATCTCATTGTACTTCTGATTTGGCTCAGGATCACCCAATCGAATTTGCTAACAGTAGACTCCCGAAGAATCACCCGTTAAAAACAATCCAAATACAGATTCTAAATGTGCATAAGGCCTTTTGTGATCTCCGCTGGAGCTTATAGTATCTAACAGCTGCAACTGTGACTGTTCTAGCTAATTGCTCTCAGCAACGAAAATAAACAATCGCTCCAGGAAGAAGACTGTACCCGCCAAATATTAATGAATTTTTTAACAGTCAGAAATCTCAAATCTTGGTTTAAAAGCCCTGCTGATTTAAAAAAAAAAAAAAAAAGTCTCCAAGAACAAACAGGGTTGAGGAGGCCCAGACAGAAAGTCCTTATTTTGTACTTAATCCTCCCCCATACTTCTGCCCCCCCCCCAAAAAAAGGAAAAAAGAAAAGTGCCTTGTGTCTGGAAGAATTTAAGCAATCTGAGATATTTTAACTCATGTATAACTTTTTAACATATGGGGGAAAAGAGTCGTACTGATTGGAGCTATTTTTAAAGTGCAGCTCCACCGTAAAAATAGACATTTACTCATAAGGATGCTTGAATAGAGAACAAGCCCAATCTACGTCTCATTGTTAAGAAAAGGGGTGAAAAAAGGCTGCTGTGCTTTCTGGAGAGCCGTTTATGGTCCGCCTGTGATGTCATGGCAGGATCCAGGTGCACTCTAACAAGCATCTTTCAGCCTCCTCAATCCTTTTAAAAGTGCTCTTCTACCATCAGCTACTTCTCTGAGCACAAGCAGTAAGGAACTAGTATTTACTCAGACCCTTGCAAGAGGGAAGATCACTGCAATCAGAGACGCGTGGAAGGAGAAAGAAAAATTACTCACCCACAATTAGGTGCCTCATCATCCTCTCCTCGTCTAGCATTTCTTTTCGCTAAGGAGAGAAAGGACAGAAGCAGTTGACTTATCAGTACTCTGGGACATCCACATGTCTTCTGTCCATAAGGAGAAGGGGTAATTTCATAGTTGTCTCCCCTTTGAGGCCCCAGCTGCTTAGGTGACACTCACAACCACATACCCGCCGTAGATAATGGCAAGCAGGCATTTTAGGCATCTTCTCAATGTAACACTTGGAGACATCACCCTGGTTTCTGGACCTCAACTGGTTTTTAGCCTGGAGCAATGGAGTTGTAATGGGAAACCATGTAGAAACTCTGAATTTTAGCCCTCTCCGAGAAAATGCCAGTGGCAATCTGATACCATAAAAAAACCAGCAACAGCTTTCACGTGCCAGGTCTTGAACCAAAATCAGAATGCATTAGTTTAGGTCTGAAAAAAACAAAACAAAAAAACTTTCTCCATAAACACTTGGAACAAAACCAGAAAAGGGGGAAAGAATCTTTATCAAAAGAAAACCAAAAACCAAATTTGAATGTTTAAAATTTTTGTTAAAAAGATCAGATACATAATCATGACTTTAAAAGTGTCAGAGAAAAAGAGGTGTTCAAATATCTTTTTCAGAAGAATGAGTTAATTCTGATTTGTGCTTTTTGTACTTTATGAATTTTCCACAGGGACTGTTTTATTATTGATTGAAATTATCCACATGGATTAAAATAATAACAAGTGCCTTATAAAAAAATGTATGTATCTATGTTCAACTTCTAGACGATATATATTATCCGGCAGAATTTAAGAAATCTGATCCCATAAAAGGATAGTTTATACAAGTTAAGTCAGTACGTGTTTTAGTACTTAGTTATACTGAAGGGCAAAGAGCCAGGAGTTAGGAGGGCTGGGTTCAAGTGCCAGGTCTCACATTAGCAAAAGAACCTTTGAGAACCTTACTGTCTCTGGGACGGACTCACACATCTGCTGAACAAGACCCCTGAAGTCTTCCGGCTCAAAACCGGAGAAAAACTAGACATAAATTAAATGATAAGCCCAGAAGCATAGCACAGCTACTGGTACAGAGCAGATGCTCAATGTATATTTAATGAAAGAATTACCAGAAGAGAAGTTTTAAAAAATATTTAAAACAGAGCATCCCAACCTGTGTGCCACCATGTCAAAAAGGGCTAACAGGTAGGTCAAGCTACTGAGCTCCACAGGACTACAGCCAAAACCATTTGTGAAGCACAACTTTTTAGGTATACTACCATTACACACAAAGCCATCTCTATTTGAAGAAGTTCATGATCAACTTATAAAAAGTTCTCACTGCCCTTCATTAAGACAGAATGTGGGTCTTTATCACCTGATACTCAAGCCATTTAATCTGAAAATAGCATGAGAAGCTGTTTACTTAAGCAGCTTTGAAAGGGACTCTACTCACACAATTATGGGTGTGAAACAGGCACTTCTCTAAGAGTAACTTCTGAAAACCAGAATCCTCTCAACATATACTTGGGTACATATGGAGAACACACAACAACAACCATTCTCAAAAGATGAAATTCTGCTAAAGTATATTTAAGTAATACACAGTAGCAACTGCAATGTGTGGCTTGAACATTTATAGCAATAGCTACTTATCCTTTTTAATAGTAACTCGGAGACAAACCATAAGAGACTCTTAATCTCACGAAACAAACTGAGGGTTACTGGGGGGTGGGAGGGTACGGATAAGGTGGCTGGGTTATGGACACTGGGGAGGGTTTGTGCTATGGTGAATGCTGTGAAAGGTGTAAGCCTGATGATTCACAGAGCTGTACCTCAGGGGCAGAAAAAAAAAAAGTAACGGGAATTTTCTGGTGTGAAAACCTGCATTATTTCTTGCAATTATTAAAACTGGCAACTTCAAAAAATCTATTTCTTTTTGAAAAAGGAAAAGATCAGGAACATATGGTGGGGGGGTGGGGTTTACTTTCAACAAGGTGCTTAACTGTACTTCCCAACTGGCTGCTTTTCCTTCTGCATCCAACAAATGAAAGCTGTGCATCTTTTGGAAGCCCGATCACCAGTTTTTATGGGTCATAACCTTCCCTTCCCCTGTCTCACCACAGTCACTTCACCTCTGTTGCATTTGCAGCGCAATTCACAGAAAAAAAGCTACCTTGCCAACCGCACTTCATTCCAAAGAGTGGGTCTCTCAGAAAGGGGCTTCCAGTATCTTCAAATCTGCAAGGAAGTCCACGGTCGGGCTGGTGGCTTCTGAAACTGTCCAGGGAGGATTCTCGGAAGGAGTGCACAATGAAAATCAGAGTTAGAGACGGTATGTGGCTGGCCACGATCTGTAGGTCTGAGGGGCCTGCAGAATAAACAAACAAGTCCTTCCCCTCGAAGGGCCACTTCAATGGTCTTTCTTTCCTATGGTTCTTCAAGGAAAGGGAAGGTGTGGCTGTTAACTGAGCTTCCAAAAAACCCCAGAAAGGTAAAAAGCTGTCAAACTAAAACCTTATCTGGGAAATACCTGAGGAACATATGAGTTTTACAATGTTCCCCTCATTTTATAGGAATGTGATTCTTGAGCAACATGGATTCAGAATGAAAATAAACTGCAGTCCAATGTTAAGAGTCAAATGGGTGCTATGCCCCTAGAAAACAGTATGAACACTATAGAAGGATCACTTTACCATCTAAAATCATGGAGTCTGAAAGGTATACACCCTGACAAATAGATTGGTCTGTGTTCTGGGGAGATTACTAGGGAGACTTTGTGTGGGTTTTTGCTTTTGTTTTGCATGCACTGAACAAATGCTCCGAATAACTGTCTACCTTAAAAGAAGGCACTGTCCTTCCTAGCAACTCCAAAAATCACGTATTACCTATCATAGCAAGTATTTTTAGTGCTACATTAGAAATATGGGTAAAGGAACAAGAGCAAAGTTTTGAATGTTTAGATACTTTGTATTTTATTATGGACTCAGATTTCTGACTCATCTGAGATTTAACTACTCATAGACATAAAAATGTTTAACGAACTCAAAGATCTATATTGAATGATGAAATTGCCCAGAAAATACTACAAGTATACAGAAGCTTACCCACATGTCTTTGAACAGTGTTCTCTTGTTGACCCCACCCCCCACAACCACCAATCTCTTTCAAATCCCACTTAATGCCCCAGCTCAATTGCTACCACTGTGTGGCTTCCCCTTCCCACCCAAATTATCCTTCCAACACACACATGCATGCACACCCGCACACCCACACACCCACACCATTCCCTTCCTCCTTTTCTTTTTAATGCACTTTGTCCACAGCACTCTTGATCTTCTTTCTACTGTATAGGTACTTGTAGATGTGGACAAATCTTGAGCACAAGGCAGACTGTGTGAGAACAGAGAAGCATATGTCATGCAAACACTTAATGTCTGCCCCTTTGAGACACTATGTTGTCGGGGTTTGTGCTTGGTTGCTGTACGGTATTTGAAAAAGTAACATACATAAGTATTTCTGGGGGTTAGTATCAATTACTACATCTTAACCTGCATCTTTAGTTACTTAAACTAAAAGTAATGTTAATATTGAATTTGAGACCCCTAAGATTGTGACATGTCTAATTCAAAGTTGAATAATGCCAGTCAGCATACTTTTAATATTCAGGGTATTTTACCATATTAATGCTTTGTAAATCATCACCCCTATGTTATATGCTTACAGAGGGCAAGAACATCTGGCCAAATTCTTCCATCAACCCAACTATTCAGATAAACAGTGTCTTACTGTATATGATAACTTTCATTTTGTTTCAGAAAGGATATGGACAACTTTATACATATGAGAGCACTTCAAGATTCACTAAATGAGACTAAGGTCAGAAAAAATTACACAAATGTGCTAATAATTAAATCCAAGAAAGGAAAAGCAGGATCCATAAGAAGGGGAAAGCAGGTTCACTTCCGGAAGTTGTAACTGGGCTTATAAAAACTAGAGCAAGTTATCTTGAAATCTGCACTGGGCTCTCGGAGCACTTACAACATGATGGTCCTAGCCCTGTGGCTTATCTGTCCTCCCTTCTGGGTGACAGTTTCCAAGAAGGTAAGAGCCACACCTTGCTCATTTTTATAGACTGGGGGCACAAAACACAGTACACAGATAACCAATAAACAGCCAAAATAACCTGTTTTTCTATAAACCAGAATTCTGGAGATGTTAATTTCAGTAACCTGTATCAACAAGATGCCTGTATTATTGGTATAGATGTTTTAATCCTTCCAACTTAAAGGGAATTGAGCCTACTTCTGGGAGCTTTCAGAAAAAGAATACAATGAATAGTAGAGAAAAATGAGCCATTCACTGAAATGACTGAAGCTTTAAATGTTCCTCAAACAATAATTATTAAACGATTTTAGCAGTACTTCTGTTTGAGGTTCTGATACGGTAACAGATGCAAAGAATCAAAACCAATGCCTCTTAAATGTGTCTTCTGATAAAAAGTATATGCATACTGTTCTGGAAGTATATTAAAATTTCAATATACTTACTGTTAAAATATATGCATTTCCTTATTTCTAGGTAACCCTCTGAACAGGATGTTACAAGCTTCCACTATATTTTTGAACCTCTTATAAAGTATGGGTAGGACTCTTACAGTCTTTTTTTTTTTTAACAGAATGGCTAAATTACTAACACTTTTACTCAAATAAGATTGAAATAATGTAAAATGATGTTAAGATTTAAAAACGTATGTAGGCAACCCTAACACAGAATTGCAATACTCCAGAATGATTTGCAAGAGTGAGGTGAGAAAGGATTCTAAGGGGGAAAAAAATCTCTCAAGTATACCAGTAGTCTCACCAACCTCCTCTCCTGAGAATTTTTCCACTATCTGCTCAAATATAAAAGAACTGCTGACATGCAAACCAGTCAAAATACAGGTAAGCATGCAAGAGAGAGGTGAGGGGAGGATATTCTGATATCATAAAATTAGAGTATTAAATTCATATAATAAAGAAGGGGGTATGGAGATTTGAGATTAATTGCATGTTAGAAGAAAAGGAATTGTCCTGTCACTCAGCTACGCTCTTGACTACTAAGTTGTGAATTCAGGACAATTACTGTAGAATGGCTTTTTGCACAAAAAAAAAAAAAAAAAAAATCCTGACAGATACAGTCAAATTTTAAAAAGCCATTTAGCATACTTTAGAAGAAAAAAAAAGTACTTCATTATTGCATCAAATTTTCTTAAGTTCTATAGAAGTAGAATCTTTGCATAAAAGATAAGCAAGAAGTATTTTCCTTCCTCCACAGACCTGGTAAGGATGTGTAATGAGAACTGAAAGGTATACGCAACACAGAGTTGGCCCAGTTCCTGATGTGGACCCTTGCTACCCACATTACCCTTAACCAAATGAAAACGGGGGTTTCTGATTTCAGAGAAGAGTCTCTTCACAATCTGGCACTTGGACAACAAAAATAAATCTCACACACCAGCAGTTAATCCCACGGGTGAATTAAACCTTGCCGGCAGAAGCAGAATAAGTTATCTTCTTTCTCTTTGGTTTTTCTTTAGCTCAAGTAAATGTGTGAGGACAATTTTCATTTGGTTAAAAAAAAAAAAAGTTGGTGATTATTAAATCAGAGCAATAGAATGATGTCAGCATCCAATCACCCAAACTTTACAACTAGCAGATGAAAGCACGTATTCCTATAAAAATTACTCATTAAGTAATATTTGAAAGCTAACTATCAGAAATGTCATTCAAAAAAATTTTTTTACACATTCTACTTCAATTAACATGCTTCTGGAATTCTTACTTTAGATAACACAGCTTTCAACTAAAGTTCTGAGAGAACCTCTTAACTCAAAAGGGTAATAAGTTTATCAGTCTGAGCACAGGAGCCCCCAAAATGTGTATAAAGACCTACTCACCACACTGTTCTTTCCCTTCAACTTTGTTTATTGATGTACTGAACATGAAAAAGTACAAAGAATCCAAACACAAAAGAAAACATGTACAGCCTCTTAAATACTCAACAGAATATATTTTCTATTCCAACAGATGTGAATTAAGTCATACTGTACAACTTCAAATAAATACCAGCCTTACATTTTATTAAGTGCTCTGATAAACACTGTAAAGTGAAGCACAATTTGCATGCCCTCTCATCAATGCCTTGGTTTGCTACAGTAGTATAGGAAAGAAGCATGTAGCTGCTGTTTTCCCAGGAGGGAAACCTTATTTTTTTTTTTAAGTATATACATGTATTTTGTTTTTTAGTTTTTTTTTTTAAACGCAGAAGGTTAACTCTGACAATCTAAATGCACCTAAGGATATGAGAAAGTGCTAAGCCAATTGATTTCTGAATAGCATTGAGTGGGTCAGCATGAAAACTCGCTTATTCACTTTAGCACGCGCCTCACAGTATATGTACTGTACTATACTGAAAAATTTTATAACTACAATTTTAAATAATAAAAAATAAAACTCAACGCAACCGCAAAGATAATGTACAACTATGTTATGCATAGCACATTGCCTGTTCTAAGGGGAAGCATGTGAGCATCTCAGTTTATACAAAAAGCAGGACGTAACTATATAGTTCTCAGTGCATCCTGATGAAGGCATTTTTGCCTTCAGCTTTTTTGAAAATTTATTATAAGCTAGATGCTAATCAGAAAATATTTTGTATTTTTTAAAATTTCTTTCATACATGGTAAAGACTTATTTTATTATTTCCCCAAATAGTGGTTTAAGCATCATACAAAGTTAAATTTCAGTAGCATACAGATATTTATGATTTTTGTATGAAAAATGTAAGGAAATTTGTTCAAAACCTATGGTTATACTCATTTTTTTTTACCACAAACATATTTATAAACGAAAATGTAGCATCACCATAAACAGCTGAAGCTAGACTATCTACAGACAAAATTAGCAACAAATCTGATGCACTGTAAATTCAAGTCCTCAGGACAACAAAAGTGATTAAGCAAGACCTCAAGTAACAATGTTAATGCCATTTACAAAGGAAAAAACTGATACAAAAACATTCAAAACCTGAACATCACTTGGCATGTAAGGGAAAAAAAAATCAAATTAGCTGAAAGGTTCATAAACACAAGGTCTTATTTACATTACACAAAGCTCAGGTGTTAGCCTTGAACGTAACTTTCAAAATACCTTCAAATATATCCAACTCAGATCACTTTTGCCGATTTGCTGCAGTACAAATCATGTGCAACATCTTTTTTCCTTAAGACAAAACAATTCTTCAAACAATACTGCAAGTACATCACTAAACACCATGAGCTCTATCTGAAGGGATTTCTTTAGGAAGAACAGATTTTTTTTCCCCCATCTCTTGGT
Organism: Ailurus styani; assembly: GCA_002007465.1. Lineage (NCBI taxonomy): Eukaryota > Metazoa > Chordata > Mammalia > Carnivora > Ailuridae > Ailurus > Ailurus styani. Next base: position 712,361 of record LNAC01000444.1, on the reverse strand, counting down.
AATTTAAATTTCTTGCCTGCTCTTATATATTCTTTTGTAAATTTTTTTTTATTTGTTTCAAAATCACAAATCAATGTGAGCCACCTATCACATAATAACCAGGATGATCAGACGCTCCACTGGTGATTACAAAAACGAAACCAGCAGTGTTTCCCCCATTGATTCTACTCCTTTCATACAAAGATCTCAAAAGTAGTATTTTCTACATCATAAATCTTTCTAAATTTTCCAACCACTGCAAATTTCCTGGTAAATTTTAAAAGCTCACTAGGTGTCATATGAAGAGATTTCTCAAAGTATTCAAGTCAAAATATTTGTTCCAGGACCAGTAAAAAGTTTCTCCAAATTTTCTTTTTTATAAAAATAGATGCTTTTTTTAAACCCACATCAAAGAGGCTCTTATCTCTTTGGCAAGGTACTGCTTTACGAAAAGTTCTCCAGTATTCTTACAATAAGCGTTTATAATGTAGCCCCCCCCTTCCCCAACCCAAATCATAATTACAAAATAAATACTGTTTTTAACTTCATAAATAAAAATGTAAACTTCAAAATACTTTTCTTAGACATAACAGCAATGCTTTAAATGTAAACCAAACACAAAGCTAATCAGAAAAAGAAATAAAAGGGGGAAAAAAAGACACAACCAACTGAAGAATTACAACACAAAGCCTCAATATTTACTCACAGGTTCAAGGCAGTTATGTAAAAAGAAAAGAAATGTCTTCCCTTAGCTGAAACACTTTAAAAGGTCCACCTTCTTCAAAGAAGGCAATAGAATGCAATGTGACAGGTAAAAACCCTGTACCTCTTGTCCATATTCAAACATAAAAGATATTTAAGAAGTTTTAATTCAAATACTAGCAATAAAAAATCTCACATATTTCTTAGGATGCTAAGTGGTCGTTTTATCCCCATCTCAACACTGACTTACAAAGACATTTACTAATGTATAAAGTTTCTCTTAACTTGCCTTTGTTGTATAGTTTTCAAATATAAATGGACTGAGGACAAGAGCTCATTAGGCTTTGTGCGTTTTGTTTGTCTTAAAGGAGACCTGCAGTACTCTGTCTCCCAGGCGGTATCCATTGAGGCTAGCTATCGCCATGGCAGCCTCATCATAGTTTGTCATAGTCACAAATCCAAAACCTTTGCATTTATTGGTGTTAAAGTCACGGATGACCTTCACGTTGGTGACAGCTCCAAAAGGCCCAAACATTTGCCACAGGATACTCTCATCTGCGTCAGGAGCCAGGTTGTACACAAAAATACACCACCCTGTTCCTGGGTGCCCAGGGATATTAATTCCAGCCAAACTGGTCATTCCATCAATGGTCATTGGAGAAAACCTACTAAACAAAACAGGAAACACACACACACACACACACACACCACACACACACACACACACACCACACACACACACACAAATAGAAACAGAGGTTGGTTACAGCAATGGACGTATTTCTCTTCCCCTCCCAACCCAAGAGTTTCAGTAACCCCCTCCCCTCCAACAGATACATACAACTATCTAATGTTTCAACCAAGGTCTGTGTGTGTGGCTTGCGGTGACATGCTATATTGACAAGGTATTAATAAATTATGAGATGGCCATTATATGCTGTACTGAACAATATGACCCACGAAAGCAAAGAAATATATTTAGAATATATTTAAAAGTGGCTTCATGAATTTAAGCAGGATTGGAGGGAGGGGGTACCAACACATACATACACATGCTATAGCGTCGCAATGCAATATAAAACAAATAATGGGGTTTTTAAAGACCAGGTGGCATCAGTGGCTTAAAAATACTCAAATCGACCGTGCTTCAAATAGCAACTTTTCATTAGGTTGCACATGCAAAAGAAAACTGAACACAAAGTCATGAAGGGTGTCACTCCCAAAATCAAAAAAACTAATCAATTATGGGAAGGGATTATGAGTATCATGAACCTCTATCATTACCTCTTTACTCCATAAGCCATATTGAGCAGATTGTCCAACCTGCAAAACATACATTTAGCAAACTTCAGTTTTTAATTTTCCCCTTGATGTTCAAGAAAGCTGGATTTGTTACTGCCATCTTCCATGGGGATATTTGTATGTTAATTCTATGTGAAGTCTCAAAACTCTAGGTCTTTTCACATTCCTGAGAGAGTGGGTACCTACTGCCCTACAACACTAGTTCTTCCGATGGATACAGTTCATCCCTACAGTGATCAGAGCCATGCAGACAAAATGTAAGTGGTCATTCAGAGAAGAAATGTGGAGGCTCTTTAACAGTTCGTCTTCGGGTTCTCACCTACTACCAAGTAAATTCTAAGTGCTCCATGTGCACCTACATGTACTTTATACAAGGAAGGAAGGAAGGAAGGAAGGGGAAATAAAGGCCTCAAATGGAGTCACCTGTGCTGAGCTCCATGTCAGCAAACCAAGACTTAACACCTAATCTAATGGTAGGCTCAAGAATACAAAGTATTCTTGACTGGTAATACCAGTCAAGCTGGAATTACCTGGTCAGCTCTAGTGACGTACTCTGCCTGAAAAGACACCCCCACCCCGCCCTTCCCCCAAAGGAAGGTGACCTTGCCTGAAACAATCCACTCTTTGTTAGAAATGTCCCTTTTCCTGCTCCCTTCAGCTTATAAAAGCCTTCCATTTTGTACAGCTTCTTGGAGCTCCTTTCTAATTGCTAGGTGAAATGCTGCCCTGATTCATGAATTGTAGAATAAACCAATTTAATGTTCAAATTTACTCAGCTGAATTTTGTTTTTTAACATTAAGTTTTATAATTCCATTGACTCCTGTGTATACCAAGGCACACTGATTGAGTTACCTGCCAAGGACCATAGGGCTAACTAAATAGTGACATCAATATTCCATAAATTTCTGTTCAACCTCTCAACTCTGAAAGACTTACATTTCTTACAAAATGGTGTATTACAGGTAGAAAGAACCTTACAGACTGTTCAGCTCAATCTGGCATTTCTCTGTGTGCCCAAGTAAGGTGAAGAGAAAGACTCATTGCTTTATTGAGCAACAGGGCAGAGCTCAGACCCTGAGACTGATGCTTATTTTGACTATGCTATAGGAAACGTAGCTCTATGCAAGGTCTAAGAAGCCACGTAGAAACCAACCAACCAACTTGAACTTCCCTTAAAATTTTTGAAACAAAGTAGTTGGGGGTAGGTAGGTATTCTTAAAAACTCTCCATCCTTTTCTTATTTCAAAAATTAAGTTGATTTTAAAATACTTGATTCTTTTTGCTTAGAAACCATTCTGCTGTCCCAAATTTACATAATGTGTACCAATTAATAACACATGATTAGAGGAGGAGGGCATAGCTTCTGGTAGATGGAACCACCCTCAACTGTCACGATGTTCAACACTCGAGTGAGACAGGGAGGGCAACAGTTTCTTTAACACCTATGAAAGGTTAAGTCTGAAAAATGCCTCAATGTTGTTGTCTAACCTGTAGCCCAAATGAGGCTAGGACACACATAAGAAAGCAATTGCTTCTAGTTTTATAAAAGCGAAAAAAACATCTCTTTCTGGTGTTTTACAATTGGAAAAGGAATCTTCACACATTCCTGTCCACAATCACCTTTGGGCATTTTGTGTGTTTTGTAAAAATGGAAAGAAATAACAGAGCTGATGTAATGCAAAGTGTAAAGAAACAGAACAAATCACAATGACAAAGGATCCTCATCTGTGTGTGTCTGTCTTGTCCCAACACCTTTCTCAGAAGCAGGGGCATGTTCATTTCCCACTGTGCCACGAAGCATAAAAGCACAGGCCTGGGTCGCTACGGGTTTATAATAACTATCTGTTGACAAATAAAGCAATAAAGTTACAAACACTATCGTTAACTACTTAATCCAGGATGAAAACTATCAGAAGGGCTGGCTTGGGATCCTTTTTGCACATGCAACGAGAAAGCCCACGTGTGGAAAGAGTTCACAGGTGGGAGGGCTTGGTTTTCTGCAGAGGCAGTAAGTCAAAGACGTCATGCCTTTATACGCCAAAAGAAAGGCCACAAACACCAAAAATAAAGATGCATACAACTTAGTATCACCAACCATAAAGTAATCTCATACAGATAATTTCATACAATGACTGGAATGATCAATAAAGAATGCATTTGGCATATGATACCTGTAGAACAGAATGGCAATTGTAGTCTCCTTCCAAAGTGCTGAAGGGCCCAGATGCAGAGACACCTTAATGATTCACTCAAACAGAGTTACACCATCTCTGCTCAGGTAGGGAGTGTCACACTCTGCCACCATCAATCAGCTTACTGTACCAACCGAACGAAAGTCCAGAGACAGAATCTCCTAAGTAAGTTTTCAGTATTTTCAAGACAGGCTGGAAACCAAAACTGCTCTGGAAGTGAATTACACATGTTAGGGAGACAGATCTCATTCACTGTTCTCCATCCAGGAACCTTCTAGGCAGGAGGCCTAGGACTTCTACACTAGGATCTCTGAGGACCCTCTCAGCAAGCCTCCCATGTGCCTCACCTATGAAATCCTATGATACACTGTGATTCTGACCACTGATTTCTTAGTACCCGCTTTCAGAAAAAATTCAGTCTTTTGTAACTTAAGCCAAGTTATCTGTCTAAACCCCCCCACGCTACCACTACCATCTCCTTCCTTTCTCCTTCCTCTCTCCCACATCTCCCATTAACAAGGAGAGCAAGGAGGAGCATGGGACCCAAAAAACAGGACCTAGGCAGGGCCGAAAACTGCAGTCTGCATGCAGGTGGACATAGGAGTTTTCCCCACGGGAGCTGGAAGAAAGCAGTGAGTGCTCCACATGGACACTCTGCACCCCAAATCCTGTAGCAGCTGGAAAACCGTACATGAAGCATCTTCTCTTGTAATTGCCTAGTTTACAGTTTGCTCAGACACAGGACCACTATTACTCTCCAGGACTATATACATCATTGCTGGGTGTGTCCGGAGCTCAAGGACAGCCATCTTTTATATGTGGTCATTTAAAAACAGATGCCATTAGTTAATGGAGACTAAGTTAGTAGTGTCCAGAATGATCCAGGGGGTGTAAACTGACAACGTACTACAGTGTGGCAAGAAGAGAGATACTTTCAACTTTAAAAATATTCTTTATTCAAATGTAATGGCTGCACCACACCCAGTACCATCACTCAGTCCCCACGCAATCACTTCCTTTCCGGAGGGAAGACGGAGCAGTCCTCAAGGGAGAGTGACACTCTCCCCCAGTTCTGTAGCTTGGCTATAATCCACTTTACAAATAGCACCTTAAGTGGATTTGGAGGAGATAGGGAGGCCTAGCTTTAATTAAAAAAACCCTCCAAGAAGAGGTAGCTTCACAAAGATTTCTATAGAAATCATCATCGTCAGAGTCAGGATGACACCAGTAAAAGCAGTCGAGATCAACAGAAACAGGGGGAGCTGACTATTTCTGATTATTTCTCCTCTTCCTCGTACAAAGTCCATGATGAGGTTAGACACAAGATAATCCAACAGGAAGTTCAAAATTACCAAGATACTTTTAAGAATCTTGCTTTAAAGATACAGGATTTATTAAGATACTGGATAAATGAAAAGTTGGTCAGCATGATAATAAGCAAGACATTCAATATATTGTTTCTTTCACCTTTATATGTATTTTCTATGTTTGATTAGGGTTTATGAGTTCATGAATGTAAAGCACAAAGCCTGTATGGTTCATATGATTTATGAAAAAATGATATACTGGGAATACATGTACAAACATTTTCCTCTCAATAAGAATACAACTCAGACGTGGCACTATTCTGGATATTAGGTAGAGCATTCTCATTTCAAAGTCAGAGGTCCACAAAAAGAAAACACCTACTTAGTTTCCAAGACATTTAGCTGACAGATTATGGGGAGGCCCATACGCAAGTAGAAGGGAAAATGTGAAGTCAATTAAAGTCAGAAATAAAAATATAAAGAGAGATTACAACTCTGAACTCTACAAATAATGGTTCTCAAAACCTCTCCAAAGCACCGGCCAAGATGTGCTTTGAAGTTAAAAAACAAGATCATCAACTTACCCGTTACCCCATTAGGTGGTGTTATCTATCCTCTAAGAGAAAAAAATTACTCAGGAGGACTGACACCAGTTGTCTTCCCAAAGGAATTTATGATAGTAGCAACCAGCACATGCCTTCAATGCAACACAGGCACAGATTTAAAAGGCTCCTTTAAAAATGCATAAAGGCTTACAGAAGCAGGCATACAGGCCATTAGACTAGATCACATTCAATAAAATTAAAGCTGCTCCACAAGAAGAGAGATGAAAAATTTGGCTGAAAGCTTAATTCTGACACCATGTCCCAAATATATACTTAAAGGGCTTGAATTATACTATCCATCCAAATAAATAAGGATGGTTTTATTTTGAAAACTGTAGTCAATTAAGTAAGCATATTAGATCAGCAGTGCTCATGTTAAAATAATTCTCTATTCCTATGGGTTGACTGAGCCATAAACTTCACAAGCCCACTTTTAAACTTAACCCTTATTGCATGGGTTTTACATTTTTCTGACCTTAAAAGATATGGTGCATTTCATGAGTATTAAAAATACTCCTTCAACTCCCAAGGTACTACGATGACATAAAAAACACAGTGAGAAAAGCTCTAAGTGTCTACTGGAAGGTGTCAAACTAAAGGCTAAAAACCTTAGGACACAGATGTTAGGGACAAAATATTCCTGCAATGATCTAGACCTGAGTGAGAGAAGAGCAAAATACCAACATAATAAGCAAGTCCATTAATAAAACAGTCTTTATGAAGAGAAAGTAGATTCAACCTTAATTCAACAGGGGGGAGGGGAGGAGGAGGAGGAGGGTAATGACAACCAAGTTTTTAAAGTATTAAAAGCAACCAAACATTTATGAGGTTAAACCTGAACTCCAGGAATAAAGGCTCCCGATTTCTTCCAACACTGAGTTTAGACCAAGCACTTTCACTGAGCTCAAAGACCAGTTCATTACTTACTATTCACACAGAGATTATGAAAGGAAGGAACAGAGGGTGGTAGAGACGAGAGTCAAGAATCTGAAAGGACAATAAAAGTCTCCGTTTTCTGAAACCAAGTTTCCCTTACAACAGATAGTTCTTATTCCCCTGTTTTCAGAATTTCTTTTTCTAGGAGTCAAGGAAAGGAAGAATTTCAAGTTAATAACATATGGAACAAAAAGATAAAAGCAAAGGATGGCAGAAAGATATTTAGAAAGATATTAAATTTGACCATCAGAACATCCTTGAAAGCTTTCCCAACCCACAAGTAAGAAGTACAGAGTATGCAGGGAGTCGGCTGGGTGGGGCTGTGTGTAGACACAGCAGTTAGAAGCCTTGTCTGGGAGTCTCCTGCAGGCCTCGCCATTTCAATGATCAGGAATTCTCCTGCAGATCCTGCCACCTCAGACCTCTGAGTCTATCTTCCTCATCATTCAGTCTTGGGTCTGATTTCTGATCATTCAGTCTTCACCCTCACTCAGTACACAGTTTTACTTAATAACCACCATAAAATGAAACCAGAGCTTACAGTGGGAAACTCCAGGAAAGAAACCCAACAATTTAAAATGAACACAGCTTTCCATTAACATCAAACATTTTATATTTTACCAGGGTTGAAATCAACCAAGAAGTCTCAAAGAACTTCTTGTTCTCCCTTTATGTAAGCTCAAAACTCTTTTCTAGACCCCAAAGAGGTTAACTGGATAGGCTGTCCAGGAAACACCTCTAAAATTCCTTCAAGTTTATGCAAAAATTGCAGAAAGTATTATTCACTTTAAAATGCCACACAGGAAACCTACAGGCGGAGCTTTAAAAACAAAAACAAAAAACAAAACGGTTTTGTGAGATTTTTCTCTACAAGGACAAGTATCAAGCTGCTCCAATGCATCTCTCCCCCTGAGCCATGGCCTGAACCACCCACGGTAGTTAAAGGGAGCAGTGTTTCCTGACAATGTGTCGGTGTTTTTGTTTTTTTGTTTTAAACATCGCAAAGTTTAAAGCACAGAGTAAACACAGACTCAACCAACTGGGTAACCCAGTCATCCAGTTTCAAATGGATCCTTCTGAGAGTACCTCTTCTGCCAGGGCAAAAGCTAGCCTAAGTAAGAACTGAACACAGAGTTTATGGTGAATTTCTTTCTTACACCTCAGGTGACACAACTGAGTATTTTTTTTAAAGCAGGCATCTGACCAATTTTATCTCCTCTCTCGAGCACTCTAAATACCCCAATGAAAAAAAATACATGTGATTTAAGCTCAAAAACATAACTCCTCATTAAGCTACATTTGTGATCCTAGTTTTGATAATTAACTATTCTGCCCCTGCAAGGAAAGAAAGAAAACTGATAATGCACTTGGGATTAAAAAAATTAGCATGGGGTTAGATGGAATTATGGCTGCAGTACACCATATGGCCAAAAAGGATATTAAAATATGTTCTGGGGAAAAAAAAACTGGGTGGCTTTGCTTATGAAACCAGAAGTTCTTTGTGCTAGTGCTTAATGTCTTAAAGTCACTGTTCTCACATGCAGATCAGAGATGTTTTTATAATGACTCCTGATTTGATTGTTACCCCAGGTTTAAATTAAAACTTGAAAAACTGAAATACTTATGCTTTGTCTACAAGATAGAATATCTTCTTTGGGCTGAAGATGCATAGTCATTCTATGGACTATACAGGGGTCTGAAAACTACCACCCACAGGCCAAATCCACACTGCCATCTGCTTCTGTATCGCCCAGGAGTGAAGAATGGCTTTTACATTTTTAAAGAGCTGTTTAAAAAAAAGATCTATATGCTACAGAGACCATGACCCCCAAAGCCTAAAATATTTACTATCCAGCCCTTTTCGGAGAGGTTTGCCAACCCCTAAAATGCGAGAAATAAAAAATTTAAAAGGGGATAGGGATCCATTTGTAGAAACTTAATGTTTTCACGTAGGTTTTATCTCCTTAGTGGTGTACATATTATAAAACAAAGTAACTGAAAGAGCTTGACCTAAAAGCTAAACTATGAGAATAAAATCTTATCAAGGGAAAAAAAAAAAAAACTAGAAAGGGGAAATCAGAAGCACTGGAAACAGAAAGAACCCAGCATTCTGTAGATCAGGGTTTCTCAACCTCACACCACTGCTGTCGGGGGTTAGACGATTTGCTGCTGTTGGGGATTAGGCTGTACACTGTAGGACATTCAGCAGCATTCCTGATCTCTGCCCAGGAGATGCCAGGAGCAACCGCACCCAAGTTGCACCCACACAATATCTCCAGATGCTGCCAAATGTCCCCGAGGGGTAAAATTACTCCCCAGTTGAGAATGACTGTTATAGCTTATTGTCCTTTTTTGTTACCACCTTCAATATTAGCAAAAGACACTAACGACACCCCAAATAGGTTTTCTCTGTGCCCATAAGAAAAAGAAAGAAAACACCACCAACAACAGTAAGAGCAAGCCAGAATCCTGTCAACAGAAGTACTGCACAGTGAACCTGAGTGTTCTGAGTGTAGTAGCTGGGCATAAGAACCAGACCAGACTTACCTAAAACGCTGTGCCTGCTGAGCTAGTGGTCCTGGATACCTTCTGTTTGGAGACTGGTACAGCTGGGAAAGGATGGCCTGATTGGTTTTTTGGCTTGGATTATTAGCAAACTTTACAGTGATTGGCTCTGTGGCACCAGGAGGTTTCTGGCCATTTAGGCCTTTGATAGCTTCTTCTGCCTCAATCCGCTTGTCAAATCGAATAAACCCTACACCCCTTGACATGCCTATTGGTAGATTTGGGTAAGGATTTGGGAAAGAGGGAGCAGAAGGAGAAGGGAGGGAGAGAAGAAAGGATAAATTAATTTTTCCTTCTCAAAAACATGTCTTCACCCACATATAACATCTGCCACAAAATCACAGGAGGAGGAAAGTTTTACCTTACCTTAGTAGCAAATCAGTCTAGAATCCCAATTTTGTATTTTTTAATGCATCTACACAATCTGAATACCCGTCATTACGTGCCTAACCAATAAGCCCAGACAAACAGAAAGCACACAAGTATGTCCATGCTCTCCCTACCTGCTGCCTTCTCTCTCCCCCATATACTCCCTTGTCTTTAATAATGTCAACAACAGCATGCCTGATTTCTACTTCTCAAATTATGGTATTAGATGAGCAGCTCAGAAATGAAAGGCACAGTAGCTTCCTTTCTTGGAAGGGGGAGAGAACAGAACCAGGCATTTGCTAAAAATGCTAAAGAGCTATGCTAAAAATATATCACAGTGGTTGAAAGATATTTCAGATAAATTTTTAAATAATAAAATTCTACTTAATAAAATTACATAGGATACTGGCCTGCTAAGAATAATGTCTGAAGAGGCTTTTCTGATTCTCTCAAACTCCTCTCACTGATTTTAACTAGCTAAACCTTACAAGAGAAACAGTATTAGATGGAGAAAAAGGGATAAAGGAGACCTATATTTTTTTTAAAATAAAGAAAATAGAAATAAAGCCTCAAAGCTTTCTAGCTCTAGCAGTATTACTCCTGTGGAAATGCCATTCTCTGTCTCATGCTCTCCCCACTCCTAGAGACAAGAATAGGGAAGCAGAGGGATGGCCAAATACCTGTCCAGCTTTTGAAAAATGGCAGAGAAAAACCCAACCCATTCCATTTAATTAGCTTTAATGGGCTAGCTGAGGTGGCCATAGCTGGCCATCCAGAGATAAACAGTTGTAGGGAAACACTTTCTTGGCAAGCAAATTGGTACTAGCTGTACTAGCTTGGGACTAGTAGCTAGAAAAGTCTAGATGATTCAGAGTATATCAATGAAGAACAGAATGAGAGGTTACTGAGAAAGACAGGCCGAGAAAATGTACTAGACCATCATAATTTATAGGAACTTTAAAAAGGAATGAAGTTCTACTTTGTAATTAACACTGTGTAAGTTCAATGGCTTAGAATTTTATTCTAAGGTGGAGAGGCATTTCTTCCATAGATACTTATCTCAGTCCATACCACTTTTCCTTTCCTATTTAAGTTATATCAGTTGTACATTCTTACCACCTGATGACTAACAAAACTGCAGGGTTTTCTTTTCCATTTCAGGTAAAGTGAGTAATTTCACCTTGAAAGTCGTAAGCATAAAGATTAAAGATAAAATGGTGAAATGACAGGAAATATATTCTTTTAGTTATCCACTAACAGGAAGAATAAATAACCCCTAGAACTTAACTATTCCATGAGGAAAGCATTAGATTAGCACTGCAATCTCCACACAGACTCCACACAGACTGAGTCACCCAAATCTGAGGTCCTCTAACTTGAGCATGCATCAGAATAACCCAAAGGGGCCACCTGGCTGGCTCAGTCAGTTAAGCATCTGACTCTTGGTTTCAGCTCAGGTCATGATCTCATGGGTCATGAGATGGAGCCCAAAAGTTTGGCTTGGTGCTCAGTAAGGAGTCTGCTTGAGATTCTCTCCCTCTGCCCCTCCACCCACTTGTGAGTGTGTGCTCTCACACGCTTGCTCTCTCTGAAATAAATAAATCCTAAAACAAAACAAAATGAAAAAAAAGTAAGAGAGAAATACCAAAAGGCATGGTACAATGCCCACCTTCAGAGTTAGAGATGGGCCTTCTGTATCAGAAGTAAAATCTACTCTCCACTCACCAAGTTCTCATTAAGAATGACGAACTAAAAAGCATGAATGATATGAACCAAAAAGGGGGAACTTCTGTTGATTTAAGCAAATTTATCGGGATTGCTAGACCTGGATTTCTTCTATCTAACTAACTAGCAGTCTGTGTGATACAGCAAAAAGACAAAGTACAAGGAAGGTTACAAAATGCAGCTATGATGAAAAGACCATATTTTTTTTTATTTCTTCCCTAGACTAAATTGTGTTCATACAGCAAAACCTATAAGCCACTCTCCCAAGCATGTATATGAAGGTAGATATCTTTCTACCCAGAACTCTAAGGATGATGCTTCTTATGTATGAGGCCAATTAACAGCACAGGAGAGCAGAACATGGGCTGCTTCTGTTCAAACTCCGATTTTCACTTGAAGAATTAAAAACTTGGTCTGATTTTTTTCTGTAGTTAATCTACTGCCTCCAAATGATACAGAAACTAAAAAGACAATAGAACAGATCAGGGAAATGAGGAGCCACTTCTCTGAAAAAATCAACAAAACTGATAAACCTCTAGCCAGATACATCAACGCAGAAAAGACAGAAGACTCAAAATCAGAAGGGAAGAAGAGAAATAACAGACCCACAGAAATACAAAGGATGATAAAAGATTATCCACTGCTTCTTTTAGAAAGAAAACAGACATTGTAATATATGATGATGCATCTCTTCTGACAGTATTAGAAGAGAGAGAAAAAAGAGAAGGAAAACAGGGAAAGTGAGAGGAAAGAAAAGGAAGAAACACAAAGAAAATTAAAGAGGAAAATCTATGTTTTCCCCCAAAATCTTAATGTGATTGTTTGAGTATATGGCACTACAGCTAATTTTCCCCTCCTTACAATGTTTCTCTATTTTCAATGTTTTTAAAAAGAATAAGCATTGTTTTTATAACAGAAAATTATAATTTATTCTTAAAATCCATAGTCAAACCCTATCTTGCTAGCTTTTCTTTAAAAGCTTTGGCACGGGGCGCCTGGGAGGTTCAGTGGGTTAAAGCCTCTGCCTTCGACTCAGGTCATGATCTCAGGGTCCTGGGATCGAGGCCCACATCGGGCTCTCTGCTCAGCAGGGAGCCTGCTTCCTCCTCTCTCTCTGCCTGCCTCTCTGCCTACTTGTGATCTCTGTCTCTGTGTCAAATAAATAAAATCTTAAAAATAAATAAATAAATAAAAGCTTTGGCAGAAGAGCTCCCTCACAAAAGTTTTAATAAACCTATTAGTCTCCTCATGTTGGTTTGGTCAAAAGTTTTACCGGGCATAAAATTTAATTTTAACATTCAAAATGTCAAACTGTTACACATGCCCGCATAATACAGGATGGACCTAGAAACCAGCCTGAACAGCTAGTATGGACACAGGGTCATCCTGCTGTACAAGGTACATACTGCTGCATTAAACTATGCTTTTTACAAAAAAACAAGACTATTTATTAGGAGGAGTACTTTACGAGGAGGATAAGGGCTTTTTTCACGCAGCAGCTTGGAAATGAGGATTATATCATCTACAAATTTATTACATGCCATAAAACAGACTTCGAACCTGCCCCTTCGGGGTGCAAATGATGCAAGCTTGCTCACTCCACTCCACAATCTATTTTTATCCATGCATATTTATGAACAATTCCAGCAGAAAATTGCATTTTCTGGTCCACATATACCTTTCATGTGTTCCGGAGGCAAGATTGCTGTATGGAAAGGCAGAATATTTCACAATCTGCCACTCAGAAAGTGTAAAAGATTGTCTAGAGCAGCTGCCTACTTACCAGTGACCTGGTCAACAAGAATACGAGAAGTAATGATGCGTCCATATTGTGAAAAAAGCTGCTCCAACTCCTTCTGGGTCATTGTTTTCGGAAGTCCGCTGACATACAAATTCGCATCTCTGATAGAAGCTGAACTTGGGCGAGCATAGGAAACCTAGGAAAGGAAAATGAAATTAAGCATCTAACACACACTCAGTTACCTCCCTTCCGAAATTCAAAGACAGTCTAAAGTTAGCAGCTTTTCCATACGGAGCACGTAACAAACAATGAAGTTAAAGCAAGTCTGGCGTTAACAATTTTACTCATTTCTGGAGAAATGCTCAACAAATGGGAAATGCCACTCCCCTGGTGGAAGAAAAGAGAGTATTTATCCCTAGGTTTGCAAGATTTCAAAACAAACCACACAGCATAGTACTACTCATGGTAACAGGTTGCCCTCAGTGGGGCCAACCCCCTAAACTAGGAATGTAGGCTTAATAATCAAGCTTAAGGACTCTAAATTCATCCAACACATTTTTGTGACTGGTTTTTGAGCCTCTCCCATCTCTGCAGGTGGTGGTACAAAGTTTCTAAAAAGTCACCCTATTATCAGTAAGTATGCCTTTTTGATTCATTGCCAATAACTTTCTATTATCCCTAAACTGCTAGAAATTTAAGCATGTGAATGAGCTATATCCCTTGTCATTCTCTGCTTATTATCTTCTTGTCCACAAGGCTCTGTAACATTGATTTTCCAAAAGGTCTTAAGTCCCTTTATTGGCTCTATCTACCATTTTATGTATCCTTTCAAAAAGCTTCCTCTCTTTAAGATATAGTGTCCAAAATTCTAGAAGGATGGAAGACAAAGTCTGCCTGTATTTATTTGTAATTAACATTCTTCATGTAAGCTCCATGCCCTAAGGAACTCTATCTCTCTTTCTTATGATTATCCTCAGTATCTTGGCATGTGATAGATGCCTAAATATTTGCTGAGTTAAAACCCATCTAATACCCCACTGATCCTGTGGGTCCACACCAGCTTGCGAAACCACAGGATTTAAGGGACAGTTCCCACAGTCACCAAGAGCTTGCCCAAATTACAATCGACGACTCTTTGCTTAGAACTATCTCTGCCAATTTTCCGATAACTCCACAAGTCTCAGGTCCTATTCCTTACCACATTTCCTCTGGTTTAATTCTGAGCTTTCGTGGACTATCTAACTTCACATGAACTTCACAATATAGCCCCCCATCTTTGAGATCATTCATAAAAGTGGCCAGTGGGTCTAACTCAGATTGATTCATTGCTCATTACAAAAATGACAACAACAAAAAAGTCATCCATTCAATTTAAACAAGCTGTTGGTATTTTCAGGTATTTTCTCCATGGTTTAAATTGTGTCCACAGTGTTATCCGCTTTTTATTTTTGGCTTCTCAGGGGGGAAAAAAAGGCCAGGTTTTATACTCCTTTATAACAGTCTTGCTATCTTTCACCCCTGCCCCACCAGTGTTAACATTTAATATTCTTAACCTTTATTCAACAAATTTGCTCATTAACAAGTGACCATACACCTATTGGTCCAAAGACTATATCTGAAGTCAAGTGAGCACTGTCCTGTCCTATACACACAAGGAATTTGGAACAGTGGTAGAGAGCAGACAGATAACTATTCACATGTGCTTTTTCTCTACACCTGAACACTTAAGAAGAATGAAGACTGGGGAACTTAAATTAAGTGGAAAGTAAGACATAAAGGAAAATTCCAAGTGATCACCAAAATAATTCAAGTGGAAACCAGTCTTGGGAACGCTATAAACTGAAAAAACAAAGCAAGTGAATTACACACGCACGTGGTATGAAAAAATGAATATCCAGTTTCTTTTCTGAAGCACAATTCTCAATTATCAGGGTAAGCTAAAAATCCCACCACTTAAACTCTTGCTTTCAGTGCAGGGAGCACTTAGAAAGTCAGCTGTTCAGCTGCTCCAGGTCACATGACTCAAGTGTTCCCTTTAAGAAGAACCACTTCCCACGGGCACCAGAGTAAGCATCTGTACATTCTCAAAGTTGGGAGGCTCCCTTCCAAGGGCTGATGTAGCAGGCCTTGGAGGCAGGCAGCCACTCCATGAGCTCAAGCAAGGCATGAGGTAGTAAGAGTTCTAGGTCATAGCTCTCTAACCAGTAAGCCTGGGCTCAAAACTACATGCAATTCATTAAAGGCTCTGTGAACTTGCATAAATTATGTAAGCCTATTACCACATAACTGTACCTTCTTTGTATTGTTATTAGGAATAATAAAATAATTTCTAATCTACAGAAAATTCTTAACACAGAACCTAAAAACCTAGGTGACTATAAATATTATTTACCTCTACATGCATCTGAGAATATAGGTAAAGACACAGACCATTAAAGTTGGAAAGTAACCTGAGTCCATTACTGTGTTCCAGAATAATTTACTCATTCAGTGACATTTACTGCTCTGTGCATTTCAGAGGAGTGTGGGTGGAGTGTTTTAAAAGTTATCCTAAAATATATTTAGGAAAACGGGTTTATATTTAGTGCTTATATAAAAGCTTTGAAAACATCCTTGGGTCACTTATGTTATCTGCTTTTTTTTTTCTTCAGTGTCTGGTCTTAAGTTCACATTGCTTCTTTAATTCTCAGCCTGTATTGACAATATTTTATTTTCTGTATTAGTGATGCTGTAGCATCTGGGGCCTTGATCCTGGAGAGACTGCCCCTCCCAGGGATAAACTACTTCCTGGAGATATTGAATGACCCTCCTGTGAGCATGCCTTTGATACATAAACAACCAATCCAGAGCCCACACCCATAACTCCTTTATCAAATTGTCACATACCACACCTATTCCCCCTATCCTAACCCCAGGGCCAGATGCCTGACAACTACCCCACCAAGCCAGAGTCCTCCAAAATTATTCACACTAGCCAAACTTCCTCAGCACATCTACTCTGCCTCACCCTTTTTCTTTCCACTAGGAACTCCAGTAAAAGTTCTGGGCCATGCTCTGCCCTCCTCTCTGCCTCCTGACCATCCCTGATGCTTCCTACATGTCATGTTGCACCCCGTTTCTAAAGATCTAGAACTAGAAACTTCTTCCTTCATAACAATAATTTCCATGTCTGCATGTCCTACCATACCTGATTAAAACAAATCCTGGGTACGTTTTTTGAATGCAGTCACATTAAAAGGGCTCCAAGAATCAATACTAAGACACCTCAAAAGAGTATTTTTCAGTAGCTTTGTCAGAAACTGGTTCCCATCACCACAGGCAGGACAGAGGTGACTACATAGCATATAAACTCACGTTAATAACAAATAATATTTCCATTTAATTTACACTTAGGGACTTATAAGACTTCACCATGTGCAAAGCATTTTTCAAATACAGTGTTTTGTTTGTGGTAGGTTAAGGCACACCTTAGTATTTTATAGCTGGGCAAATAGGTATGGACAAGGTAAATAACATGTCTAATGTTATGTACCACTGGATTCAAATTTTGATCTTCTGACCCTATGTTCTTATAGCCTTGTCCAATTTTCTTTCTACAATTTACCACACATAGTAACTTTTGTTCTGAAAGTTTGGAAAAATTAACTGAATCTTGGTTGTTTCTTACATACACCACACGCACGCAGTGAAACTGAGCTGACAGAAGAAAAAAGGATGACACTAGAAACTACAGTTAAGTCAAAGTTATTTTATTTCATTTTCCACTAATATTTCTAAAAAGTAGATTCTCCCAAGAATGAGTGGTAACTAATTGAGATTCACTGCAGAAACTGCACGATAATTAGAATTTTAAAATTAGTTTTATTACTTTCTAATTCTTAAAATGAATTAAATGAGCAATGTATCTCCACTCTACCCCTCATCCACTTCCAAGAAATAAAAATGTAAGGAAGGGCAACCATCCCTCTCCCAGACTAAGGGGTCATGTCTCAAGCCTACACCTTTGTTTCTCAGGCCCCTCCCCTGCTCTATCAAAGATGTCACAGTGAATAACAACCTCTCTTCCAAGACAAGAAAAGTATTTCTTCTTCTATCTCTAAGGATTACCAACAGAATGTAGTTAGATCAAAGTAGGAAGAAGACTCCCCCAGTGGGATAAGGACTTGTATTTGGAGATTCAAACCGGCTTCCCAACAGAATTTTATCAGCAACCTTCTCCATTCTGATTTCT
Organism: Ailurus styani; assembly: GCA_002007465.1. Classification (NCBI taxonomy): domain Eukaryota; kingdom Metazoa; phylum Chordata; class Mammalia; order Carnivora; family Ailuridae; genus Ailurus; species Ailurus styani. The sequence goes on along the minus strand of LNAC01000444.1, from coordinate 694,706 downwards.
CTGTGGATGTGAAGCTTATACTGGTGCCTTGACTCACTATGAGAACCACTCTTGAGCTATCTTAAACCTCAAAGTGTTGTCTATTTTTATGGTTCTTTAAGGTTAAAACCTCTTGGAGAAGACCCAAGAGACGGTTTTGTTTTAAGGAAAATTATGTATTAGAAATACTTCAATACAATGAACCTCCACAGCGTATGTCCCAGTGGGGTCAAAACAGCTTCTTCCTTCACCAACTGCAAGCTGTTCTCCAAATCTACATTCAGTGGATTAATAGAATGAGTTTGGATTTTAAATTTTCACTGCCATTTAAACAGGTGAATATTTAATGCCTGAGGAGCAAGGTTATGAAATGTCAAAACAACTAAGTGAAGGATCTAATTTAAGAGGCAGCCAGAGAGTCTGCAATTTAAATATTTAAAGATGATACAGGGAGTACAACACTGAACACCAATCTATTCCAAAGATAGCAATTTAAAACTCAGGTTTATTCTGGAATTTCTCACAACCCTACAAGTGATATAATAAACAAAGACAAGCAATACTGAGATTATTTGAGGGGAAGGAAGGGAAGCAGTTAGGAGTACCAGGCAAATAAATGCTCTAGCCAATGGTTTTTCAAATTGTTCTTCACAAATGAGATCACACTGGACAAAACAGAAATAAAAATAGATTTATCAAAGTAATTAGGTCTTGAGAATGAAATAGTTTGAAACACAATATATTCCTTGTAATTCAAAACTCATTTCTTCATCAGCAACTAAAACTAATTATACACTAAACATTCAAGGACAAGTAACACATATACTAAGAATGGGCTATCAAAACACAAGTTAATCAAAATACACAGAATTAAAACGAATGAAAATATCTTATGGATAGAAATTAGTACTTTATTACACGTAAATAGTAAAGTTTAAAATCCCAGTACATTACTTTCAATAGAAGTCCATGGAAATGCCTTTGTCCAAAAACACAACTGCTCTCATTTCTCTCTGATTCATCAAGGAAAGATCAGTGACAGTGGACATTAATACCAACAGATTAAAGAGATAACATCTATAAATGAACAAAGCAATTCCTTCTTTATTAAACTAAGGACATTTGAAAAATGTCCCACTGGCAAGATCACCACTGAACAACTTCTATCACTTGTCAATTACTGACCCGGGACTATAAACATTAAACCTGAAAATTAGATACTTGCCACTTCAGACTTTTTTGAAAAGCTCCATTCAATCTCTTCAACTGAAAGGAGTGGACAAGGTCATGCTTGTGCCTATTTAAACTGAGAATTAATCGCTGTTCATATCAAAAAATAGAGTCTTGATGGGACTAAAAAATGACAATCTCACTAAGTAAAAGTTAGCTCTGGCTCTGGTAGAGCGTAGCAAGGTCTTGTGGCAGCATTAAGCCTCAACAGACAGGTGGCTACACTAGACCCTCCAAAAGAGCCCAGAAGTTAAGTACATAGAAGGATGTACTTAACAACCACAATTCAGGCCACAGACCTCAAAATTCACCCAAAAGGAAGAACCGTACTTTTATCTGCTCCTAAATGCAAAATCCTGCCAGGAATAAGTCTCAAACACACATCAAGGCATATACATATCACAGTCTAAGATTAAGTTTTTTAAGGACAGGCATGTTTCACAAAGGGTTGCAAATAAGTAACCCTGAGAGAACAAAGCATACTGAAATAAGTCGGTAAGAAATTAAAGATTAGCTCTAGCAAAGGTGTTAGAGCTAAAAGCAATAATCACACCTAGCAGGAAGGCTTAAAAAGGGTATTATAGATTAGGGGAGTTACCTTTAATAGGTATTCCAAGATGTAGAATTCAGAAAAGTACATCAGTGGAAAATGCACTGAGACCTCAAATTTTACTGAGACTTGATTTGTTGACTGCTTTAGGTCTCACAAAGACTGTTTTAATTCAAGCAACACGAGAAACACATTTGACTGTGTTCTTCTCTGCTTTGAATCCCTCAAGGGCTCCCTAATGCTTTAAGATTAATTTCAAATTTCTAGTTCTTTATGCTCTGGGCACTGACTCCCTTTTCTATATAAACACACACAACCTTCAGTAGTTTTCCAAACCTTCCTCTCTCACTTCCCTGTGTTAGTACAACCTGCTCCTCCCACTCAGCTAAGTGTGAGTCACTTTGGACTCGACAAGGGCATCACTGAGTGTCTCACGTCCACTCTCATCCCCAATCTCCAGTCCGAGTTAGTACCCTTGCCGGTACCTACCCTTGCATCACACAAATTGTTCTCATCCACACTGAGCAAGCCAAGATACACTTGTCTCTTACCCTGTCTTGTAACTGACTTATGTCCTTGAAGTAAGAAACCTTGTCTTTACCTACTTTGCGCACCCTGGTACCTGCCACACATTTACTGTAATGAAGAGGATTTATAATCACACACAAAGTGCGGAAACTTCATGTTTGAAATCTTGTCTAAAAAGTTAAGAGGGGCCATAATCTGCTTTGTGATATAGCAAACGTTGTTATGTGATGGCACTCGGTGCACAGACTCTGTGCAGGTGCCATGAAACATGTCAAGAATGAAGTTCCATTTCACAAATTGCGGACTCAAATCCCCCGAGGCAATAAAACCTTTGATGGAATAGTATGTTGCTGGGGGGAGAGAGGGTCTTAATTTTGGAGCAAAAAGAAAAGAGATAACTTAGCCCAATTTCTTGGTATTTAAGAAAGAGGGGAGGCTGAGGCACACAAAGGTGATGTGCCGTGTCCAAAGACGCAGAGCAAGGAGGGATTTTCCACCTCACCACTGGGCTGCAACACAGTCTGAAATCATACACGTTTGTAGAAAATGACAATTACTGGGAGGATGGTCAGACATTTACAAGGAGATACCAGAAGAGATATGCAAGAAGGTAAGAACTTCAGCTCTGCTGAACTTTTTCTTCTAAACACAAAAGAAAATCTGAAATACATCAAAATGGGTCTTTTCCTTAGGACAGGTCCTGTATTTCTTCTACTAGTATTGCCTGATAACCATTTAGAAATGTCTGAAAAAGAGCTGAGAGAGGTAGGTATAGGGGAGAGCAACTGGAGAAAAATCAAATCAAGGACGTGGAGACTACTGCTTTACACGAAGTAAATTAAAACATACCTCAAATGATCAGAATATTACAGGTATTAAACATGCTTAAAAATAAATCTCCTATCACTTAACAGAAAGGGAAAACAGCAACTGGGTGTATTACACTACCGAGACTACCCAGTTTCACATCATTTCCAAGCTTCAGTGCAACAACATTAAATAAAATTCAAAGCAGCTGATTCTTTTTTTTTTTTTTTTTTAAGATTTTTTATTTATTTATTTGACACAGAGAGAGGGATTACAAGTAGGCAGAGAGGCAGGCAGAGAGAGAAGAGAGAGGAGGAAGCAGACTCCCTGCCGAGCAGAGAGCCCGATGCGGGCCTCGATCCCAGGACCCTGGGATCATGACCTGAGCCGAAGGCAGAGGCTTTAACCCACTGAGCCACCCAGGCGCCCAGCAGCTGATTCTTATATCCAACTTAAAAATGAACCAAAGAATAACTAATATCGTAAGAATAAAGTGATCACATATGGCATTATTAAAAACAAAACTGCGCTGGTTATAAGATTTGTATTGAGCAACTCATCATAAACTGGATACTTGACAAATGAGATTTCCTGTTTTCACACATCTTAAACTCAGCCTCTGAAAAACTACACCGAGCAGAGTCTATTAAATGCTACCCAAATCAGGGGTACCTGGGTGGCTCAGTAAGTTAAACATCTGCCTTCAGCTCAAGTTATGATCCCAGGAATCTGGGATTCAGTCTGGCATTGAGCTCCCTGCTCAGCGGGGAGCCTGCTTCACCTCCTGCCTGCTGCTCCCCCCAAGGTCATGCTCACTCTCTCATGCTAAAAAATAAAAATCTTGGAAAAAAACAAACAAACAAAAAAACAACCACCTACCCAAATTCATTTCATGCACGTGTGTCAATTAAATGAGGGTCCAAACAGACTGTCCTAACAGATACCTTTGTATCTTATTATACCTTGTATCTTATTATAGTTTCATTAAAATTTTATTGAAGTACCTAGGTATTTAGTGAACTATCAAAGTTAGTAGATCACATCTGCCCTTCCACTGTTGCTTCTGCCTGGCTGTAGTAAGTACACAGTTGGTTCAACAAGGACTCTTGTGCTAGTAAAGGCAAACAGGGAGCCTGTGGTAAAGCATTCTTGAAATGAAATTTAGGCCAAAAATGCCTTCCAAATTTCTAAAGATCTCTGCATCTGAAGAATTTAACAAAAAATAAAAAACAAGTAGATCAGGTAGTGATGTGGCATCAGAAGGGGGAGGGAAGATTAAATCAGATCGACAACGCAGTGGCAGTGGATTAGTCATCCTAAGGTCTAAGCAGGAACCTAGCAAATGGAATGAATATTCCGTATTGCATTTCCAATCCCGTATCTTCACTTAGCCCAGTAAAATTTTAGAAAGTGATTACACGGGCGCCTGGGTGGCTCAGTGGGTTAAAGCCTCTGCCTTCAGCTCAGGTCATGATCTCAGGGTCCTGGGATTGAGGCCCACATCGGGCTCTCTGCTCAGCAGGGAGCCTGCTTCCTCCTCTCTGCCTACTTGTAATCTCTCTCTGTCAAATAAATAAATAAAATCTTTAAAAAAAAAAGTGATTACACTTAAGTGGCTTGGGGGGACAAAAAATGGGGGAGTTTCAGCTATAACCACTAGAGTTCATTCCTACCCTCTCTGCATTAAGTTTTCTGTACCGGTTAGGAAAAGCAAACTTCCTTATTTTTAACATTAAAAATGAGAAACGAGCCTATAATTTCTTTGGCCACATATATTTAGGAGAATTAAGTAAGGGACACCTGCCTAGCTCAGTTGGTAGAGCCTGGAACCCTTGATCTCATCAGGGTCATGAGTTCAGGGCCCATGTTGGGTATGGAGCCTACTTAAAAAAAAAAAGTATTAAGTAATATAAATAGGCTAGAATTGAGGCAAACATGAATTAGTTTAGTACTAGGTCAAAAAACTTACAGAGGCAAAAGAAAATGCATTATTCTTGATGAAGTTCTGGCTGCAAGAGTACATACTCTGAACTAATGGCCAGAAACTGATGCTTATACCAGCGCCCTCCAAAGTCATCAAGTAGTACAAACACAGGGCATGGAATCACACAGAGCTAAGTTCAGGTCTGGCCTCTGTTACCTTACCAGTTATATAACTGGGGAATGAATAATTTCCATACATCCTCTGAAGCCTCTATTTCTTCATTTGCAATATGATGTTAATGCTAGTCCTTACCTCACAAAGATTAAATGGAAAAATAAAACTATTAACACAGAGCTGGAGAACCAGAACCCTGTTTCATCATACTGTAAGAATGTCACATATATAAAAATCACAACATAGATCATGATAGCCCCGAACTTTTATTAAATATTTACCATGTGCCAGGGACTGTTCTTGGTATGTTTATATAGATATAGATATAGATATATACATATATATATATATTTTTTTTTTTTTAAGATTTGATAGAGAGCGAGCATACGCAAACACACATGGTGGGAGGAGGAGGGGAAGGTATGGCAGAGGGAGGAGGAGGGGAAGGTATGGCAGAGGGAGAGAAGATCCCAAGCAGACTCCCCACTGAGTGTGGAGCCCCGACAACAGGGCTCAATTTCAGGACCCTGAGATCATGACCAGAACTGAAATTAAGATAAGACACTTAACCAACTGAGCCACCAGGTGCCCGTCAGTATGTTACATATATTAGTTGAATTTATCCTAACAGTAGGGTATGAATTGGGTATTATCATTAGCGTCCCTAATTTATGTTAAAAAGAAACTCAAAGGTGACTATTATCTCAGAGAAGACACAGAGGGGGCCATCTGGCAGAAGAAGATGTATGCAGTTGAACAGAAAAACAGCTCAAAGGGTAAATAAATAAGACTTCTCCCAAATCCATGGCAGTTATTAACAAAAGTAACCCTTACTAATTATTACTTTATTACAATGCAATATTCCCATTTTGTAAGACAATGGCAGGGGAGTATGTTGGAAAGCCTGGCTGAAGCATGAGGAAAAGGGTGTTTTACTTGTCATACAGAGGGTCAACATCAAGCATCTTTAAAGGGGCTGATAGAAAAGACCAAGTTAATCTTATTTCTCTAATTAAACTACTGCATATTAAATAATTCTCCCACCTCCTTATTCTCTCTCATAAAGATCTGTAAAGAGCTTAAAGTTGGAAGTAAAATGAGAGAGGAGAAACAATCATCTCCGTTTCAGGGAGACAGCAGAAATAGTAAGTGGACTTCAGAGATCAGGGCCTAATTTCGGATTAGGGCTGTAGGTATGCTTCAGAATGTGGGATTCAACCAGTGCCTAATGACTCAACGTGATCTCACAGTAGAAAAAAGTACTAAGGTGGCTATGCTAGCAGGGAGTACTGCGCATTTTTCATCTTGGACACTATTACTAAAAATACTAGGAGGACAGTAGAGAGACTTCAAGAAAAAGAGAAATCTCAGTACTCGGTACTCAGCTATGTCTCAGGCTTCCTCAACACTGCCAGCACAGCAGACTGCCTCCAAGCCTCCTCTCCCAGGTAACAGGACTACAGTTCGCTTACAAAGCTTTTCTATTACTAGGCTGTAAAGTCCTAGAGGGTTGAAACTAATTCTTGTATGGGCCCCTACCTTACAGCCCCACCCACCAAGGAGGCACTCCAATTCCTGCTGATGGAATATTGCGAGGCCTCCTGCAGGGGCGCTTTCTGAATGAAGTACCTCTCAGGCAAGATGATTAGAAGGTGTAATGCTTGTCCAAACAATCTGGCTTCCTGTGCTTCACTGGAAACAACACAAGTTAAACTGGCTTAGAGAAAAACAGATGTACTCATTCAGTTCTTCGAAAACCATTCTGCAGGAGTAGCTTCTTAAGGGTTCTTTTAAGATTCTGAAGTTTGATCAGATGCAATCTCTAACAAAAGACATACTATCAAAGTTACTGGTTACAATTTTACCTCCAAAAGTAAAATATAATTTATATAGCACTGGACCATCTAGTAGATGTAAAACACTGCCAAAAGATTAAAATACTGAGTTAGAAAGTGAAACCTAGGAGTGCCTGGGTGGGTCAGTTGTTAAGTGTCTGCCTTCTACTCAGGTCATGATCCCAGGGTCCTGGAATCGAGCCCCAAATCAGACTCCCTGCTCAGCGGGAAGCCTGCTTCTCCCTCTCCCACTCGCCCTGCTTGTGTTCCCTCTCTCGCTGTCTCTCTCTCTGTCAAATAAACAAACAAAAAATCTTAAAAAGAAAGAAAGTGAAACTTAAAGAAGGTCTCCACAGTACTTAGTAGAAGTTAAACTGGAGAGATGTAATGATAAAAGTCAACAAGCACTGGTTGGTAATTTGTGGAAAAAGAAGAAGGTTCTCAACAAGCCAATTTTGGTGGATTACATATCCTAGGGTTTGAAAATACTCCATCTAAGGTTTGAGAGAAAAAAAGAACACATGAAAGTTACAAAAGACAAAAAGACACAGGCTGATGGACATTATGTAAGAAAATCACTCATAAAAGGAAAACAATAGTTCAATCTTTACTAACTGTAGAAAAGAAAAAGCAGTTAACTTCCTTTATATATTCTTCATTTGGACATGTCTTCAATAAATAGTTAACACCTTTCAGGAAGTGTCAGAGTTTCATTTTTGGTTTCACTTAAATTGTGAATTTTCCTATCTTTGAGCATACAGAGCACCTCTCCACCATTCCTTTTAAACAACATACAGAAACGTCCTCCTTCAGAAATTTTAAATAAAAGCTTAAGTATTTTATGAATTTCTCTGAAGACAAAGCTGCCAGCTCCTCTGAGAGTAGACCACCAAAGGGGAGAAAAAAGTAATATACAGTTTAAAAAAAAATTGCTTTTACAGCCAAATAAAAAGTCAGTACGTAATGATACTGGTATTGGGCAGTATAGGCAGAGAATGACCCAAGGCAGGAGATAAGACTGACTTGCATTTTTAAGGATAAGGAGCCCAGGTGAGCAGAGTAAGAATCCCTGCAGAACAAAGACAACACTGTAATAGCAAGTTGGGGCAGATTCTGGAGCCCTTAAATGTCACAGTGAAGCTTTCAATGAGCAGGGGAGTGATGGCCCACAGAAATGTATATACATATATGTAAACAATATGTGGGTCAGATACATATACGACATGGAGGTAATTTTCCCATCATAAGCTAGGTGAGCGGAATAGTCAAAATCAGTGTGGCCATTTAAAAAGCTAATTTAAATACGATCTACAGTAAGGTCCCTTTTGTTCCATAACTAGAAGAAAAACTGCTTTGCCGCAATGTTGGTTCAGATATCCAAGTCTTCTTTGACCTACTTATACGTATAGTAATGAAAATATAATGATCCTATTTCTGTGTGTACACTAAATACTCCACACAGAGAAATTTCATCTTGGTACCATTTTTAAATATCTTAAATGAGTCTCACAGGTTACCATGGATCTTTGCAGAACAAGGCAGAGAGGTATCTATGAACAAATGAATTAATCTGCCCAAAATTCATTCCTATAGTTCTTTTTATGAATTAGGTCTTCACTAAAAAAGGAAAATGTAAACTGTGGGGCTAAGTCTAACCAAATTTTTCCCCCAATCACTTTCAAAGAAGGTTAATACTCAACAGAATGAGCACACTTTATAGTTTCCAGATGTAAGTTTCTTCCGCAAAGTACATGTCATAGAAAGGCCTCTGTGCCTTTGGATGAGACATTCCTTCACGTAGAATACCTGTCTTCTTTCTCTGCATGATAAACCCTATTTTGTAAAACTCTATCACCTCTGAAACCATTGCAGAGACCTCTCTCAACAGCCAGTGACATATCCATTCCCACTGCACTCTGCATTCGCTTATCATACATCAAAAAAACAGTCATATAAAGTAAGTGCTGTCTCTTCCTACTACACAATGACATCAAGGACAAGACGGTATCTTGTCATATTTTAGCATGGCTCCAACATTTAGCAAAGCTCACTGGTACATACTAGACACTCAAAATGCTTGCAGAATTAAGTACTTCATTACTCACAGATGTTCCCTATCCAAGATTCCCTATCCAAGATTGTATAGTCTTTAAAAAATCATTTGTGATTTATTTTTTAGTATTACATTTGATATCTTTGCCCTTGGTGGGGGAGGAGACGAGAAAAAAAAAGCACATGTACGATGGCCATTAAGAATTTTTAAAGCATATGCCCTTCCATACGAACTTGGAAACAAATGGTTGAACTTGCTATGATTCCATATAATGTAAAAGCCCCTAATGGGATAAGACTCTTGAAGACGAAGTACTCACTTTTACTAAACCTTTAATGTTCATAAAAAATTATTCCTCAAACATCCAAAGGAAAATTTCTAACAATCTTTCTTCAAACACCTGTTGTAAATGTAAAAACAGCTTGCAACCCATACCTATATTACAGCTAAATCACAAAAGCCAAGAAGTGTTTTCGGGCCTGTTTTAACCCAACTGTCAGGAATCTAGTGTGTATATGCATGTGTGTACACACATATATGCACAAAAAGGTTAGGAAATCACCTCACTTTCTTTCAAGGGGAGCCTGTTTTTGGTAAACCTTAATGAGTACAAACTATACACCATTCAAGAGGGGAAAAAAAAAAAGGAGTAACAAACATTTTGGATTGCCTACGGCATTTATCTCTCAAATAGACCTAGATGAAAATTTGTGTGTCAAATACATGCAGTAACATATAAGAAGAGGATAAAAGGAATGTTATTATAAATCCTCCCCAGAACCAAAGAAAGTTTTACCAAATGTATTTTGTGACCTAAGTTATACAACTATGAAAATTTATTCAAAAGATAATTTAAAATAACCCCTGAAATATTACTGAATGTTTTATAACTTCAAGCTACCAAGATATTTTTCTCTCAACATGATTAGACATCAGAGAATAATCACAGGGAAAGCTTTTTTAAAGGAACTGATTTGCAGGACTAATAGTCTCATTCAAAGACAATCCCTCATTCTCCAAATATCTATTAGACACCTGAGCTGTATATCCCCCCAAACAGCTTTAACAAAAAGTAATTACTGTATTCCTAAAGCCTTTTGTAAGACAGTTGTGAAGATCTTACAAGAAAGAGGGTTTTTACAGAAAACACCAACAACCTTAAATGTACAGAAGGAACAGACCGTATCACTGCCATTCGTAGACGCCTCCAAAAATTTAAAGAGGAGCAGCAGGAGGGGATAACCACCTTTACCTGTGTTGCAAGACAAAGTGCTCTCCTGCTTCAGATGTGCGGAAGCACCTCACTTTACCTTGAGAATCCAGTCCTGCGGTATTTAATTACACTGTCGGGAGCACCGAATGGTCTGGCACTGTGCCCTTTCCCTGGGTCTCGCTGATTGATAGCATCAATAACATTCACTGGCTGTAATTAAACTGCCAAATAGTACCCCGTTTGCCACTTGGTAGATCAATGTTCTTTAATACTCAAAGGACAAAGCACAAAGGTGAGAGGGGTGTTTTTAGCCCTCACCTTCACAGCTCATTTGACTTTGTACGCCAGAGCAGTGTGCAGACAATGCATATTTCACAATTCCCCCAAGACACTGGTTAATGAAGAACACCATGGAAAATCCTGTAAGTTGGTGACAATTACTTATTAACCCATTTTTGCAAATCTGAGAACAGAGAGATATTCTAAGCCTTTTGTTGACAGTATGCACTGCTTTCACACAGCTTTGGAACAAAATCCAATTTATAGGTCAAAAAGTTTCTAAATTAAGGTGACATACAGTAAATAGTTTTTCTTTCAATATTTAGAACATGCTACATGAGGGAATTTTCATGATAATAGAGCATATTCCCATTTATTCAAACCATGACTAGAAAAGTTCAAACATCCAGATACTAGGGAGGGAGAGAAAAGGGGTGTCGTTGGGAGCCTATAAATAAGAAATAAATTTTTATTGCATTTTAAAAGCAACTTCCATATTCTAAGGATTCACAACCATCTTGAATCATATAATTCAACTCCCAACCTCTATACTAGTATAAAATATCCATTTTAAATGAATGGGCCCCAGAAGAACCATGCTGCAAATTCCCTACCCTCAGAATCAAGTATTAAATGACGTTTATGTATTTGTAATGCTAAAAGTATTTAATGACACCGAAATGCTCTGAAAATGAGTACACTGTGTGTATGTCTGTGTGTGTGAGAGAGAGAGAGAATGTATTAAGTCCAGCATTATATTCAGTAAAATTACATCTGGTAACTCCAAGTATTTCAGATAGTTTATGACAGAACCCACAAATGAAAATCTTATTTACATGTAGATTTGTTTTGAAGCAAGCACCACAGACCTATCCAAGTTCAAATCATTAAGGTCCACTAAACAACGGTTCTCAGGTCAGACCACCACCTATTAACAATCACCTGTAGTGTTTGGTTAAAATACAATCTTTGTTCTAGTTGTGACTGGGGTCCAGAAATATGCATTTTATTAACCACCCACCCCAGGGATTCTGATGAACATTAATGTTTTGGCAGTCCCTTACACAGAGGGACTTTAAACAGATAATCCTCAAACTCTGGGGGCATATTAAGGATTCCTAGAAACTAGCTCTCCTCCGTGTCACCAATCAATGTTGGTTTCCAAATGAGTAAGAAATTCACAGGTAGCTTGAAAGTATATAGGAACATAAATCTCCAACAAATATAAAAATGTAAAAGTAAAACAAAGCCCATAAAACTCATCCCAAGGTATTTCCAAAAATCAGCTTGGCTGGCTGGGGCTCGGCTGGATCAGGGAGCTCATCAGCTGGGCTGGTCTGTGCAAAAGGCTGCTGTGCTTAATTCTAGGTGGTCAGAGCCACTCTCAATGACTCCAGTATCTTTCTAGGAATACAAACAGGGTTGTTTGGGTGGAACAAGTGGGAATAGTCAATTTCTAAATAGTCATTTAACAAAATTTGTGGAACTGAAAGCATTTTCTGAATGATAGGTTTCCAGGACCACGTAGGCGCTTGCTGCTCACCTGAGGGTCAGTGAGGGTCAGTGAGGGTCACTTCAAGACTCATTAGCAAACCCAGAACCTATGCAGGAAGGATTATACTTCTCATTCCTGTGGGAGGAGGTAACCTTCTACTAATGACCAAAAAATAGAGCACATTAGCACGATGTATTGATTTTTTTCACAACCCACTTCTCTATAACACAAGGTAACTACAATAGTTTTTTACACATCCAACAAAATTAAACCAACGAATTAGACAGGGTGACTACTTTCATCAGAGTAAAAGTAGCTTTTCAGTTCTTCCCCAATTAGATTTCTAAAATACCACTTTAATGTAGAAAAGACTGAAAAACAACTTAATATTCTTGATCTTCTCTTTCTGAAAGTCACAGGCCAACACAAGTACTTTCTACATCTAGATGTTAAATAACACGTCACACAGTAATTGTGTAGTCGGTACCACCCCCACCATTTTACAGATGAGAAAGCTAGACCACGAGAGTAAGAGCAGGAGATAAATCCAGGACTTATGGCTCAAGATCTTGATGCAGCATTCAAAGGAGCGCTTCTCATTTGGGGTGGGGGGGCACACAACTAACACACTGCCTATACCGTTTTCAAAACACAGCCCTCTTTCTTTGCTTAACCATAAACAGTATGTCAAGAAACCTCCCAAAGTAAAACCCCACAAGTCTGATGTGCTGTAGCTTAGAACTGATGCTAAGGGCAATGACAGGAAAATCTGGCAGAGGTGGGAGTAAAAGAAAATGGAACGCACATGCTTTTGTAAAGAGTCCGCACAAACTTAACGACAAACGCACTTTAACTTTTAAACTTGCATCTAAGACTCACAAGAACCTACCAGAAAAACATTTCTGAATGGGTAGTGTCCTACAGAACAGAGATCGGAGAGTTACTGTAATTCTTTTACTCTCCAGTTACCATCTAAATACTTAAATCTCTGTGAATTTGCCCATCTGCTAACAGGACCTCCAACACTGGTTTCCTCTCAGGCTGGAGGGGTGGCTGTCTCCAGCACTCAGCCCAAAAGAGTTTTCCCACCGCCAGGAACAGCTCCATTTTCTCACACCTAACAGAGATCTGATCCAGAAAGTTTCAAGACAGTAAAAGACCCAAATGAAGGTCCCCAAGAAAATATTCCATTTGTTTGTAGTGGTATCTATAACCTGTTTCTAAGGAAAACACCGGAATATCAATAATACAAGATGGAAAGAAAACAATAAAAGCCACCAGCATCACCCAACGTGACCTTACATTTCTGTTCCTAGTGGTGCTGTCAGCTACACTGGCTTTTGAACAAGTCCCTTAACCTGAGCTGCATTTCACTGGTCAAAGGAGTATTTGCCTGGGGTGCCTGGGTGGCGCTGTCCGTAAGCATCTGCCTCTGGCTCAAGCCATGATCTGGGGGTCCTGGAACTGAGCCCCGCACTGGGCTCCCTGCTCAGTGGGAAGTCTGCTTCTCCCTCTGCCCCAACCCCGGNAAGGGGGGGGGGGGGGGGGGGGAGGGGGACAATGAATGTGCCTACAAACGACTATTGTTTTTGCATAAATCCAGACAAGTAAAAAGATAAAAGTCCTATGCAACTACTACAAAAAGCAGATAAAGCAAGAAATTAAGGGACCCTTCTTCAGAAATTAGCACACCTATCTTAACCTCTCAAGCTAACTTTACAGGACAGACTGAAGCCACCCAACTACCTGGTAGTACTTCTCCCAAGTCACAAATAAAAGGCCACAAGCCCTACCTTACCCTTAAAGAGCAGTAGAAAAGATAAGCAGACAAGTGTTAACAGTGCCTAGCAGAAGTGACTTTGCTGATACACATCTATGAAACAGGCAGGAAAAGTAGAGGCTTGGGAAATAAAATGATCGATAAAACCCTCCTAAGAAAGATGGGTTCAATCAACTGCTGAGACTCTCCCACCATCCCCCTGCCCTGTGGTTCACAAGGTGGGTTGGGCAGGAAGCAAGTGGAGCCACTGCTAGGGGGAACCTTCTTCCTTCCTCATCACCTATCCCTCTGTGCAGGCTCAGCTTCTGCTCTAGCAACCATGAAAAAAAATATCTACAGAAAATCCATTCAGATAATGCCAAGTTACTGCCCTCTGGAAATTTTCAAATGTCTCCTTTCCAGTATGAAGGGAGCTTGGAAGGAGCAGGAATAATCCTAACAGGCCTGAGTTGGGACAATGAAGTTCTGGGCTAGGCTAGGCCACCTACCCACACTCTCTAGGCCACCCAAGGTGAGTAAGTAACAACCTATGGTGCTTTTGGTGGTTTAAACAAACAAACAAACAAACAAACAAAATGAAACAAAAAGCTCACTATGGAGTATTCTACAAACACATGATGGGCATTATACAAATAATACCTTAAGTATCTTATTCCTCATTTCAAATGAGGACTATGTAAACGAAACTTGGTATAGATACAAGAGTTTTATTTAAATGAACTGAAGAGGTTCTGATAATCTGATGTAGCAATATACTGGTAAAACTTGGCACATGGCTCTAGAAAGTTCTAGACTATGGGTTAAAAAGGAAATTACAATACATTCAGTCTTTATTTTTTAAAAGGCAAAGAAATTATTCACTCAGCTTCCATTCTCATTTCCACTCTGATATGTACTTTTCCCACTTTTTTAAATCCCTCCACAAATAAAAGTCTGACCAGCCAAACAGCAGTTGAGATTAACATCTCAGAAATTGTCAGTTAATTTGAGGCCTGTCCTTCAGACTATTACTTTCAAATTTCCAAATCTGGTCAAGGTAAAAGGTAAATGATGATCCAAATGCAGCAGTGCTGAAATGGGGGATACTTCATAGGAGATGCTTTGTAAGTCTGTGAAGCCCACACTTCTACAAACATCTATACTTTGTACCTGCACAGAAAACAAAATCAACTATGTAAGCCAAAAGAACACTAGGGTAAACTGAGATGCTCAGAGAGATGCCGGGTTTGTACCAAACAGACTCTCCCTTCCTCACAAATACTTAAGTCCAATCCATCACTGCCCTGCTTGAAACTCTTCGGTGGTTCTCCCTCACCCACAATATAAAACCTTGGCATGGCACACCTGCCTTTTATCATCTCCCAACACTCTCTGGCTCTTTTCTGCATTACTCTCCCTGCTTACTGCTCTAGCTAATTCTGTGTGATTCCCCTACCATCTGCTTTCAAACTTCCCTACAAAAGCATAAGCTTTCAGTGTTACTGCTATTATGAAACCCACTTGTCTCAAACACCCCAAAATGGTGCTGCAGATATTCTAACAGAGCACCTAGTGCCGGCGAACCTAACTTCACTTACATTTCTTCTTCCATGCCCTTACCTTCTCAACTCTAAAGAGCCAATGATTTATGTAGCATTTCCTAATGGTCAGAATTACATTTCATAAAATAACGGTTTACAATGGTTAAGAGAACCAGTGCCCTCCCTGGTAATTCTGTACCAAAAACAGGGTAGAGCTAGAAAATGGTTTCCCAGCACAAATTTTACTATGGTTGATAAACTTCCCACAATGGAAAAGAGAAGCAGTTAAAACTGTTCTCTCTTCAGGACGGGGTGCTGCACTTCACCACTAACTAAATCATTCCACGATAACCATGAGTTCACTATTTATTAAATAGTTACAGCCTTTACGATGCAATTTGGCAGACCATGGAAAGCTAAAAAAAGAAAAAGAGGCAGGTAATAAACATTCTCAGTGATGAATAAATTGATTGATTTTACAGATAAAATGGAAACTTAGGATGATTAAAAGACTTCTCCAAGATCACAAAGTCAGGTAAATCACTTCATCAATGTCGAGGAGACTAAAATTTCAGAAATGTAGTTCTATATTCCTTCTATATTAAGGATATAGTTCCACAGGAAGAAATTTTTGTGTCTCTGGGTTAGGCAAGGGTATCTGACACTCAACAGCAAAAGCATTATTTATTAAAAGAACAAAATCATAAATTAGACCTTGTCAAAATTTAAAACTTTTGTTCCTTAAAAATTGCTGTTAATAAAATAAAAAGACAAATAAAAATAGTAACAATAAGGATATAGTTCATGCTAAACAAACACACAAAAGAAGTCTGTGAATATGACAGTTACTGGAAAAAGGACAGGCTAGTGAGGAAAAGATATAAATGTAACAAATAATTTAAAGCAACACAACGGCTCAGAATGAAGGTCTAATAGGTTTACTTAATTATTCTCTAACAAACTAAACAGTTTAAGAAATAGACACTATTTGTAATCAGCATTCCAATTTTTATAACAGTTCTTCCATATGGCCTTAAATGGTGGTTTGGTTATTTTCATGTGAGAAATTTCCATTAATATATATCAATTAATAACTTTAAAGCAAAGGTAAAATTTAGATTGGTTTATGTCTGAATGATTAAAAAAATCTGTTTAATCAAAACCAAATTTAGGCAATTTTTCCATGCTGGCAGTATTTCCAAATAGGGGCTTTTTCCTTCAATGGGGCAGAGAAGCCATGAATTTCTCGGGGTACCTAACAGTAATAATAAAAAACTTCTATTCCTTGAGATAACAGCTCCTAGGGCGCCTGGGTGGCTCAGTGGGTTAGAGCCTCTGCCTTCGGCTCAGGTCATGATCTCAGGGTCCTGGGATCGAGGCCCATATTGGGCTCTCTGCTCAGCGGGCAGCCTGCTTCCCCCTTTCTCTCTGCCTGCCTCTCTGCCTACCTCTCTGCCTACTTGTGATCTCTCTCTCTGTGTCAAATAAATAAATAAAATCTTTTAAAAAAATAAAAATAAAAAAAGATAACAGCTCCTACTTTCAGATAAAGCAAGCCCACTTTTGGGAATAACAAATATTCCTACACCCCTTGTAGGAGAGAGAGAAGTTGGGAGTGATGTTGGGAGGAAAGACTTCTATCACCTAGTCATAGTACTTGATGGGGGGGCGGGGGAGACAACATATAAGATTTTTTGGAAATATTCAATCTTTTACTCTACTAATTATGAACTGAAGTCTGATACCATTAACCTAGGGAAAAACTACATTTCCCCTTGGGGAGAAGGGGTATTAGCTTGAAGCCATACATGTTATGTTTCATATACCAATTTAGATTTTACCAGTACTTGAGACTCCTAAGAACAAAATAAGCAAAGAATATGAAGACTGAACATAGAAGGCACAACCACTGAGATCCCAAACTGAGTCCACAGAAGGGCGGGCTCCCATGGGGAACAGCGTGCTCTTGATGAGATTCCTACCACCACCACCCCCTGTCCCAGTATACAATTTTTGACACTGTCATGAAGAGATTCCCATCCCCATACACCTGAATTGTGCATATACTACCTTTTCACTACACTCCCTAATATCAAAAGTTTAAAACACCTTGTATTCTTCACACTGTATTTACCATCTGAGTATCAGGGACAATGTGGGCAGGCTTTATCATGACGGCCTCCCACGTAGCTCAGAGATGGTGTGACATCACCAGCAAGGTAAGCTGCCAAAACATCGACTTAATCAGGAAAAAATGTGATCCTTAGGAGAAGACAATAACCACTTTGAAACTTTAACCTATGAATGCTATTTATAATAATTATCTTTCTAACGTAAGGTGAACATATTAAGTTTTTCTAATTTCTAAGCCATACCTTTAACTACTTTTTACTCAATGCTGAACTATCACTCAGCATGCTAAGAATAATCCACAAGAAGATTATCAAGGTAAAAGATGAAAACAAACTGAACTTTGCGTGTAAAAATATCAAATAGTTAAGAGAACCCACCTATTCAGAAAAAGGTACGTTTTTGTTTGTTCCTATATGCTAGCCCTTAGACATGCTGTCATGAACCAACTGGAAAGCATATTAAAAAGCAGATTCCTGCATCTCACCTCTGGACACTGATCCAATAGTTCAGAAGTGGACCTAAGACCCTACATTTCTAATTCCCTTCTCCTGGTGATTCTGATGCAACGAAGTTTAGGAATAACTGCTTTAGGATTTTGCAGTGCCTGAGGGACTTTGCTTCACTCACTGCAGAAATCCTGAACATTTGTCATTTATTCAACACACCATCCATCTATTGCACAAAACCCTACTGGGCTAATGCTATTAGGAAGCCCCAGGAGAAACTGCTAAATAAACCACCTTTCACAGCACTTGATTCACTGTTTCAATATTCCAATTACTAGGAATTCTACCAAATGCATACTAAATGCTAGGTGGCTTGGAAGACTTAACTTGAGGAGCACACAAACATTTGTATACTCATATATGATGTAGGTATTAATTAGTCTACTGCAGCTTTAGAAAGGGAAAAGAGTTTTGCCACATTAAATATAAGAGTTTTATCTTTAAGGGCCTGGTTTTAGCCAAACTCTTTGAGCTTTAGAAAGGGAAAGAGTTTTGCCACATTAAATATAAGAGTTTTATCTTTAAGGGCCTGGTCTTAGCCAAACTCTTTGAGCACTAAGTTCTGAACTCTTTTACTGGGGGCAGTGGCTGAAGGAAGAACTTCAGATGGGCTCCCATTCAACTAAAGCAGAGTGAAAGGGTATGCCAGGAAGTGAGACTACAGGGGCACATGTGCAGAGCCTGAGAAGATCAGCTCACTAGGGAAGAGCCAGGCTGACTACCCCCAGAAAGTAGTAATAACACTGGGTCAACTCCGAAGTTAACTCGAATGATACAGTGAAAGAGCAGGGAAATACAAGAGAAGTATGAGCGAGAAGTAGCATGAGGAAGAGTGGTGTTTGTGTTAAGTTTAGCCCAACAGTCACCACCAGGATGGACTACAAGAAGGATAAAAAGGCTAATTTATGGAATGGTATCCCAGAGAATGGAATGGTTTAAGTGGAGCTTCTAAAAGGTACTTGAAGCAGCAAACATGAGGAGAAAACTGGCTCAAGATGTTGCCTAAGAACACAAAACATGTCTCACTGAAAATAAGAGGAAAAAAAAAAACATACAAAGAACAGACAGACAAAAATGGTGCTCTATAGTTTTGGAAAATGGTCTGCTTTGCCTCTCAGAGAAATCTGGGCCAAATTGAGGATACCAGCTGTTATCTGATATTTTTACAGGAACTGAATGGGGGTGGGGAAAGAAGTAGCCTGCTGCTTCCCCACCACTTCCACCCCCATTTCGGAAAATCAGAAGTAGCAGATGTCACAGTTTAAAAGTCACAAGGCATTACTGTCCTTTCTTCCACATATTCTGCCTGAGTAGCTGGGCCCTGAAGAGAAAGTCAGGCAATGGGCAGTGAAGAAGCAGCTGCCATCAATGGTCTCCTTGTAGGCCACGGGATTATATTCTCTGACAACCTGTTTCCCCTGCATTTCTGCCTTCTTGTGGACATTATTACAAAAGAACTTACAGCAAAAGAACTGATTCACTAGAATGAAATAAGGGTGGCTATTTCTGGAGTGAAGAAAAGGGTATGTTCTGAGTATGAGCCATCCCCATCATCTATTCCAATTTCTTCCTAACCACAACTCAGGATCTCAACACCAAGATAAATTAGCAGCAATTCTGGAAATCAATTTAACATGAGGAGGCCTGCAAACGTCCTCAGGAGGACAGAGAGCACACAATACAATCTGAAGGTAACTGGATATTAGAGGTCTTTTTTTTTTTTTTTTTGAACAGCATTTGTTATTACTTAATAGTAATAGTGCTTGATAGTACTCATAAAAGGTTAGCCTTTGTGACAAAAGAAGTGTGCAGAGAAGTATGGAAATTAGAAAAAGCAATCCAGATTAAAAAAACCAAGTCTTTGCAATCGTAGACTGCATTAGAAATCTTTTTTTTTTTTTTTGCCCTCAAATTTTGGTAGCATAACTAGCTCATTTTCTGGCTAAAGAGTGAATATTTTCAAAGGACTTTTTCTTAATTAACAATTTGTGGACATCTTACATTCAAATATATTTGGGAGCCTCCCCCCCCCATATAGTTCCCTTTAGATGAGACAGAGCTGGGAAGCATTTTTCCTATGGGCCAATAAATATAAAGAATGAGATGTCAAAACTACCCAGAGCTAATGAATTACCTTAGCTGACAATTCTGAGAGAAGCAACTTTTAAGCACAAAGATGACACTGCATTTCCAGATTTCTGAAAAAATGAGCAGAAACCTTCTAGACAAGTCTCTAAGCAAGATGGATGCCACACTCAGCCTTGACTAACTTCCCCTCACCACTTCAGGCTATAGTCTGAGCTGACTTCTTAAATCAAGGGTGGAAAATAGGTTTCAACTTGAGTCAATTGATAGAGGTTGTCTGAAACATTATTTTGAAAAATATTTGGAAGCCACATCTAGACTTAGTGAGAAAGACTGCCATGACTGATTGGCAATGTCTGCACTGGGCAGGAGAGGCAAAATTGATGGCACGTGCACTAATCATTTGCCAGAAGCAACATCCCTTTTATTTTTTAAAGGAAAAGAAATCTATACTGCAAATTGTATTAACTTCTTATCCAGATACAATCTAGGTCGGCATTTCGAAAATTCAAAAAAGCCGGAATATACCCACAGATCACTGGCCAATTGTCTTGAAAAACATAACAGGAAAAATAACCTGTGTGGCATGTAAGCAGGTCCAGTCAGTCTCCTCAAAGTCAGAACAGAACTGAAGGACCACATCCAGCCTACCAGCTGTTTTTTATGATCCATGAGCTAAGAATGATTTTTATGTTTTTAAATGATTGGGACAAAATAAAAAAGACTGTTTTGTGACACATGAACATGACACGAAATTCAAGTTTCAGCTTCCATAAATAAAGTTTTCTAAGATCACAGCCACTCATTCATGCAGTTACTGGCTATGGCTGCTTCAAGCTACAAGGGTTGAGAAGTCGTGACAGAGGCTGCAACGACCCACAAAGCCGATCCTATTTACTACCTGGTCCTTTACAGAACAAGTCTGCCAAGTCATGGGCTCAAAGAACTGGCCAAAGGTTTTCTCAAGCTATACAGAAAGTAAATGACTCCAAAGGAAGGAGATTTAATTCAGCAGGCTTCAGAGTACTTAGCAAAGAAAGTTGCTGCTGCCCCCGCCCCTGGTTAATACAGGATTGATTATATAAAGCATTCGTGAACAGTTTCCCCCATCACGCAACAAACAAAAAATTCTGCTATGCCTCCTAGAGAAGTGTCTATGTGGGCATGAAACAAAGGAAAAGAACTACAAGAAGACTTGAATCCTTTTTTAATCTCTGTTCTGCAAGAAGATATTTAAAAAAAATCTTAAACATACTTTTATTGTTTTGGTTTGAAGTCTCAATCCATTCAGGGTGTTGATAGCTTTCTCTGCATCCTTAGGGTCAATGTAGTTCACAAAGCCATATCCCAAGCTCTGCCCTAATGAAGGGGAAGGAGAAAAAGGCATATATTAGTTCTACACTGCTGATGACAGAGATCCGCCCTCATTCTGCATATGGTCTTATCATTAACACCAGCACGTTTTCTCAATAGTAAAAAGAAGTCTACATTAATTCTCCTAGAAATATACATGTGATCTTTTTTTTCAGCTCCTGTCTACTACATTTGCAAGTTTAAACATCAGTTAGAACTCAGCAAGCTGTGCATTTAAAAAACAAAACAACAACAACAAAAAACCCCACACATCTCCAAAGCATTCCATCAAACATGTCCTGACTGAGCCAGAGCACCCAGCAGCAAATGCAATGTTCAGCTTCAGAAACTGTGGGTGCAAGTCTCCGCCACGCTGCTGAGTGGGCTTCACGGGCACGACTTTTTCAGTTTCATTTTCTTTACCCATAAAAGGGGAAGGCATCAAGCATCAACCAAGAACCTGTCAGCATTCTGTACATTATATCCTGACAAATTTATAGCCTTTACCGAGTACAATTATTTCCACTTGAAAGGTGAAGAATTTTGTGTTCACATGTACAAATATATGTATATATGTACATTTATTTTATAGGAGACCCTCTTCAAATAAACTGAATCCGAGTTTCTAAAAAGGATTCGATGACCTATACAAGAATACAGGGAACATGAACACAAAGATTTACACTGAGAACATCCAAGAAAGGAAGAAAGAGTATAAACGAATAAAACAAAATTTCTGAAGAGTTGCTTAACAAAGAGTATTGTGTTGTTTTTCCCTATCATCTGAGCTCTTTAACTAACCCTGGTTCAATGATGTCCCAACTCTCGGGGTGCCTGGGTGGCTCAGTGGGTTAAAGCTTCTGCCTTTGGCTCAGGTCATGATCTCAGGTTCCTGGGATCGAGGCCCGCATCGGGCTTCCTGCTCGGCAGGGAGCCTGGTTCCTCCTCTCTCTCTGCCTGCCTCTCTGCCTACTTGTAATCTCTCTCTGTCAAATAAATAAAATCTTAAAAAAAAAAAAAAGTCCCTACTCTCAAACAAAATGGAAGGTATTCAAGGGATTGGAATCAATGGAATGCACACATAAGTAAAGCCAACCTGAAAAGCCAATTATTCAACCAAGAGGAAGTTTCTCAGTTTCAGAAGGTAATAAACACTAAAGTAAAATAGGTAACAAAATGGACATAAGGTTTTTTTTTTAAAGATTTTATTTTTTTTTTATTTATTTCACAGAGGGAGAGAGATTACAAGTAGGCAGAGAGGCAGGCAGGGAGAGAGAGGGGGAAGCAGGCTCCCTGCTGAGCAGGGAGCCCGATGCGGGCCTCGATCCCAGGACCCTGGGATCATGACCTGAGCCGAAAGCAGAGGCATTAACCCACTGAGCCACCCAGGCGCCCGGACATAAGAAAGGTTTAGTCTACTAAAAGTCAAACCAAACTAATTGAGGGTTTCCCAGAAGATGCTAAGGTCCAAATACTTTTTTTTCTAAATTTTTACTTATTTTATTTGACACAGAGAGAGAGAGATCACAAGTAGACAGACAGGCAGGCAGAGAGAGGGGGGAAGCAGGCCGTCTGCTGAGCAGAGAGCCGGATGTGGGGCTCGAACCAGGACCCTGAGATCATGACCTGAGCCGAAGGCAGAGGCTTAACCCACTGAACCACCCAGGCGCCCCCAAATACTTTTTATTAAATATATTTTTTCATCAATTTCATAGCAAACTGAGGGATTTTTTTTCCTTGATGGGGCACTTTAGATGCATGTGGTTATGAATACAGGTATTTAGGATAGCCACTCTGGTTACCCTAATGTGGTTCCCTATTAACTACACAAAAAAAGAAAGAGACGCAGAACACTAAATATAGTGCCAAATAACCATGAAAAACATGTGGTTGTATTCTGGGACCACTACCAGAATCTGGGTGTTGTACAACACCCAAAACTAATATGTCAATTTACCTCAATTAGACAAAAAAAAAAAAAAAAAGAGAGAATTTGAGTAATCACTGCTAACACATGCCTTTTTATCAAATTGTATTTTTATTTTTTCTGTTTTTAAAAAAGAGGGTGATGGAAGAGCTAAAACTAATTTGGTTCATTAATTTTTTTTTCTCACACTAATTAGAGATTTTTACTCGCAGTTCTATTTTTAAAAAGTTCCACGGGAAGCCATTGTATTTTAAGCATTCAGCTTTTTACTAATTCGACATTTACCATGGGTCTATCGCACACATAGTGCCCTCTTACGAAATGTGCAGCAGTTCTACTGTCGTTGAGCAGGATTCAAATGGGCTAAACATAAAAGCTGCTCAAGGAAGCAGTTTAGGACCGAGAGAAAAAACCAGCTTTGGAGACAGACACACAGGAGTTCTAATCCTGCCTCTGCTGTTTACCAGCTCTCTGACTTTAAAGAGGCTGCTCAACTTCTCTGAGCCATATTTTTATTTCTAAAATGAGGAGAGTAATTTCTACCCAACAAGGTTGCTGAGGCCGTGATGAGAACATTCACTACTGATGGAAGTAAATTATTTCAGTCAAAAGATAAAGAAAAGTAACATATATCCACTATATTTTAATGAGGTTCCATGTATTCATTTAAAATTAAATCAGGAGGCCCCTGGGTGGCTCAGTCCATTCAAGGGTTAATCGTCCGACTCTTGATTTCAGCTGAGGTAGTGATCTCAGGGTTGTGGGATCAAGCCCCTCGTTGGGCTCTGCTCCAGATTCTCCCTCTCCCTCTGCCCCTCCACCCCCACCTCACGCTCACTCTCTCAAGTAAATAAAATCTTTTAATAAATAAATGAATCAGGAAGATGCTACAAATATAATGGAGAAAGGAAAGGCAAGCTGAACATTGTATAGTTTTGTCACACTGCTCTTCTATAATAAAATGTATCAAATCCATTATAACCATATTAACAGTCCATTTCTCCTATCTATAGCACTATCCTCACACCTGCATTTTAGCAGCTTCTAATTAATTGAAGTGCTTTTTCAACCTTAGTCACACACTGGAATCATCTACAAAGCTTCAAAAAATATATAAAACAAAAAAACTACTGCCTGAGTCCTTTTCCCAAAGATTTTTATTTTATTGGTCTGTTATGAAGCTCTGGTACCAGGTTTTTGAAATCCTGGAGATTCTAACATGCAGCCAACGTTAAGAATCACAGTTTTAATGGGGAGGGAGAATCTGGGGCTGCAAATCTAGCATCTGGGACCCTTGAGAGGCGCCACGTGCTGAAGGTCTGGGCATGTGAAGAAACCCTGCAGGAAGACTGTCTTTTTTACAGACCCATTTTCAGATACAAGTGGATGTCTTCCCTCCAAAACCTTCAAGTTACCCCACACCTCAGAGAATCCATTTACTGGCCCGAGGAGGTCACTCTCAGGCACAGCAATGCCTGCTGGAGTTGGGTAAAGTAAAAAGCCTACCCTGTCAGTCCCTGCTTAGCTGTATGCCAGACTGGACTCTGAGCGCTTACTCGTAGACAGTCAAAAGCTTGCTAAATAAATGAATGAGAAACACAGTGGTGTTACGTATTTAACCAAAGGCATTATCATCAACATCACGTTAGATGGTCCATCCACTAAAAGGGTCTTTCACTTGACCCCGCCGCCCCCCCATAGCAATCATGGCTAGCTGTAATAATGAGTCAGTCACGTTTCTACTACCTGTAAATCAACTACACTCAGACAACATTTTATCCCTAAGTGACCTCTCCTCCACAAAGTTTCTAATTTGCTTAGTGGCATTATTAGAAAGAACACCAACCATCAATTAGAATGTGTTGCGGTAAGCAAAATTTTACTATTAATCTAAGCAAGATAATAATATGAAAGGAGTATTTGCTGCAAAAAGGCTGCATTTCAAAAAATCCACTACAGTAGATGAATTAGCATGTTGGCACTGGAAGTACAAGGGAGATAGGAACTTGAGCGATTTTCATTTTAAGGTATTACTGAATGCTTACAATATATAAAGGTTTCATAGATGATACCAAGATAGGCAAGATTCCCCCATTCTCACCTTTCAGCTGTGTAGCGTTTTACTGTTTAATTTTAGCTTCACATGTATCATGTGAGATACTCAGTTTCCTCTCCTGAAAGGGAGATATGATTTTTGAAGCTGGGCAAGGTCAATCAGCTCCCTCACATCAAAAAAGCAGGTAGGAAGTAGTGGTCAGGATTTGAACACAGAACTCTCAAATGCTACACTCTTCCACACTCAATTCACAGCTAGTTAATACATGAATTCAGACCATCCTCAATACGCTTGAAGTATAATGTAACCAGGCATTTTCGAAGAGGGTTCTACCACAAAGTTCTACCACAAACTGTTTTTTGTTTTGTTTTGTTTTAAGATTTTATTTATTTCACAGAGGGAGAGAGATCACAAGTAGGCAGAGAGGCAGGCAGAGAGAGAGGAGGAAGCAGGCTCCCTGCTGAGCAGAGAGCCCAATCCCAGGACCCTGAGATCATGACCTGAGCTGAAGGCAGAGGCTTTAATTAACCCACTGAGCCACCCAGGTGCCCCCACAAACTATTTTGAGACAGTTGTCCACTGTCCCAAATTCCTGTACTTCATGTGTAAATATCAGTTTCACTATGTATGAATTTCAATGTTATTATTCATTCTTACGACAAAGTAAATTGCATCTTATATAGTGACCACTTCACTTCAGGTTATCCTGAGTGCAGATTTTTAAAAAATAAAAGCATTATCAAGTCAAAAATCAAGAAAGATTATTTAGCAGGGATCTGGTGTTTCGCACTTTTGTATTCATCAGCTAGTAACAGTCATAAACTATCAGGGAAGGCTTGGAAACCAAGCATCATCTATCCATACCATCTAAATCTAGTTTTCAAATCACTCTGAATTTAGAATGTGCATATTGATAATCCCAAAACCAAGAATTCTTTAAAAAAATTTATAAAGCTCTACATTTAAATTCCAAGTATAAAGAAACCCAACATGATTAGAAGAAAACTGAACAAAATGACAGAGCTAAGTCTCTTCGAAAAAAGCCTTCAAGACAAATAAATCCTATCTTTAAAAGCCAAAAAATTCCTTCTGGTAACTGGACATCAAGAATAACATCAACATCACTCATCCCCAGTTATTCTTTTTTTTTTTTTTTAAAGATTTTATTTATTTATTTGACACACAGAGAGAGATCCGATCACAAGTAGGCAGAGAGGCAGGCAGAGAGAGAGGAGGAACCAGGCTCCCTGCTGAGCAGAGAGCCCAATGCGGGCCTCGATCCCAGGACCCTGAGATCATGACCTGAGCCGAAGGCAGAGGCTTTAACCCACTGAGCCACCCAGGCGCCCATCCCTAGTTATTCTTACAGGCAACCTGTGGTCTCAAGGCTCATAGAGATTTTTGGAACCATTAATCCAAGCCTTGGTCCAAATGGCCATGATAATGATTCTAGAATCCCACTACAGTAAAACCAACAATCATATGGTGGCCTAAAACCTCCACACAGGCGCTGAAGACTCCAGGTCAATACCATACTTCAGCACACATATTCTACACACTGCATGTGTGAATGCCTTCTGTTTTGCATCGTCCTTTTTAATCTAGTATATATGCCAAAGAAGAAGATCCCTTCTTTACAAGAGGTAGAAAAGTCATGTACAAACTGCTCCTGGCATGAGGATAACAGTGAGAAGAACCACAGTCAAGTGATCTAAAGCACAGAGCTGAAGCACTCCATAGGCCTCTGAATGGGACCAAGGCCCATCCAGAGCCACACAGGGGTCAGGGCAGGAAAAGGAAAACAGGAAGAGTATTTACGGTAACAAAGTGCTGGAGAGACACACAGTAAACTCCAATTTATGCCAAACTGTGTGTAATTCAAAGCAGCAGCCATTCCCCTGCCACCTACATTGCTTTTAATAGCATACTTTAATTAAAAATTTAATTGCATATTTTAATTAAAAATATACAATCTTCTGGACCCATTTAATTCAAGGGTCACTTTATTTAGTCTTTTCTATTTCAAATTACTACCAATGTGCAGAATATCAAATTACCCCCTCAGGTTTAAGGGTAAAGGTAACAAACCTCCATAATTCTTGATCATAAACCTGGTACATTAATTTTATCCAACTACTATTAAGTGAGACCATTCTCAACACGGAACTGTGGACAGTAAAATTCTGTATTACAAAAAGCCATCCTACATATGTCTAACATTTAGCATTCATTCATTCATTCATTCATTAAGTATAGAAAGTCTACTTTCTGTTAGTCCCCAAGGACAAAAAGTTCCTCTTCATAAAAACCTAAATCCTGGGGTGCTAAGGCAGCTCAGTCAGTGAAGCATCCAACTCTTGGTTTCCACTCCGGTCATGATGTCAGGGTGATCTCAGGGTACTGAGAGCAAGATGCTTGACTGGCTCTGTCCTCAGCAGGGAGTCTTGCTTGAAGTTCTTTCTCCTTCCCTCTCTGCCCCTCCCCCCACTTGTTGGCATGCTTGCTCATGCTCTCTCTCTAAAATAAATAAATAAAATCTTTGAAAAAACAAAAACAAAAAACCCTACATACGGCTAGGAGACAAAACAACAAGCTCCACAGTGTATCAGAAGGAAGTAAAGGCTAAGGGGATAAAAGAAGCAGAGAGGAGAGTGTGGGGAGGGGTCAGGGCTGCTATTTAAATAGAGTGGGCCTCATCCAGAAGGTAATATTTGATCCAAGACTTAAAGGAGTAACTCAGTCTAACAGGAAAGCTTTGTAAGACGGACTTAAATGCAAGGGGTATCCCATAAGGGTATCCCATCCTGCCAGTTCTACCAGCTTAATCTGCAACCCTCCCCCCCACATTAGCACAGGTCCTCATGTATTATTCTAACCTGGATTATTGCTACAATACCCTAAGCCATCACCCTTTCCCTAGACTCCCGTTAACTCCTAAACCAGTTGTCCTCCACCATGACGTTGCCCAGATGATCTTCCTAAAAGGCAAATTCATTTATTCTCTAATTCCCAAAGTGGTCATCAGCTTCTCACTTACTTCCACTAATCCTCCACACATACCCTAAAATGAACATTCAGTTCCCTGTGGCGGGAATACACACCTCCACCTGGCCAACTCCCACACATCCCTTGAGACTTTCTCTAAGACCCTTTACCCGACACAACTTGTCCCACACCTCAGTCCTTCCATAGCCCTAATATTATATACCTTTATCTTAGTACACACAGGTAGTGAGTTCATTTGGATTACCGTACACACACCCCGCTTTAAACTGTTGAGCAAGGGCAACCTGAGCATAGTTCCTGACACAGAAAACCCCAGCACAGATTATTAACTACACGTTCACTGAATGAAAGGACAAATGAGCTAATGAACAAAGGAACAGCCGTCTGCCTTTCAGAAAGTTACGGTTTAGAGAGATATACTGCTCCCCATGTCCCTACATTGTTTCAGAAGGATGACAGAACAAAGGTGTTCAAATGTTACAGTGTTCTGTCCTTCTAAGGGAGTGATGTGAGATATATTTTTAAAAATAGTTCATATAAAATTTTTCATGAAAAATTTCTACAAATACCATTTAAATGAAATCTCAATTTTTAAAATAATGTCACCTAGAGAAATTTGATAGATTTACATAAATCTGTTTCACAAATCTGTAAGTATGAATTATGGGATGTCAGCATATAATTTTGTTGAAAGTGCTTTTTCACTAATATAATTAAGTCTGCCGAGACTATTCATGTACAAGTCAAATAAAATGCAGAGTGAATTCTGTAAAAACCTGGTAGTTGAATCAACAATAAAAGGTGACTATGCTGATTGATGTGTATCTATTATTTCATTTAGAGCAGTAGCAATGTTTTATGAAATAAAAAAGGACAAAAGCAGCATGAATCTTTTCTAAATCCCACAGTTAGCAGAAACAGGTCACTATGGTCCTCTCTGACAAGCAAGACTATTTGCAATCTGAGGTCTAATAATGCAATACTTAAAAAAAAAAAAAAAGAAAGAAAGAAAAGAAAAGATTCACTCAAGGCCCCAGTATAAAACTTCATCCCCTAACCAAAAAAAGCAAATAATTTGAATCAAGAAAACTGTACTCCAGGGGAAGGGGACAGCGGTGCAGTTGTTTTTAAAGACAGACCTACCCTTTCCATCACTGGAACACCCTTGTTTCCTCCTCCCCCTAACACACACTAAAGTTGCAAATGTGCTGGGCTTCTTCAGATGGACTTCCTGTTCTTGGGCACTGGTTATGTGTGTCTGTTCAGACAGGCTGTGCGCTGCAACTCTGGCATCAAAGCAAGGAGCACCAGACTTTACAAAGGAGCTCTCTTAATATCTCAGATCTGATATGTAACAAAACCATGTGAATACCACACATCAGGGGTAAGGTTTGAGAGAACCGTAGGAGAACAGAGGGATGCAATCCTCTCCAGTCACGTTTTCTCTCCAAATTTTAATTCCTGACTTAGCCTGAGTCTCCTCAGATGCAGCACGCCAGATGCAAGAAGACTTTTCATTTAAACACTCAACTAACTCAGGTCAAATTAAACAGGTCCTCCTAGCTGCCCTCTAATGAGGAAGATCAAATTGTGAGGCAGAGAACTAGTGAGATCCTATTACTACAAAACAAGCCAGCCTCCCTGAAAGCTCAGAGCATTTTTACTAGCTTCCCAAAGGACATTACCAGGGATTAGCACAAGAAGGAGAATTCAACCTAGACACTCACATAATACAGAAAACAGATGGCTCACTTGGAAGACTTATCTTCCACTCAAATGCTAATAAAGCCGGCCTAAGACTAAAATGCCCCAATATTTTAAAAAGGTTTCTAGAACTTCACAGATATAATGAGATAATAGAGAATCATTTAAATTTTAACTTTTCTGCTGAAATCAAAGTTGTAAATAGTGATCATTTGGTAAATATTACCTAAGCAGCCTAATTCTAGAGGGAGCTGTTAACATCCGCAGCACAAAGGCATTTTCCTTTCAACTTAATTTTAATGGCCATATCTTTCCTATGATTATGCAACTGGTAGAGCTCTATTTTCCTATGTTTCCAATCCCAGTAATTACGAATCCGCTGGCAATGCAGCATGACCTTGCTTAAGTTGGTGAAACTATAGATTCTTAATACATCACAATTTCAGACATTAAGAACTCCCACACAATTCGGTCTTAGGAACAGCAACAGCATATTAAATTCATGAGTACTGCACATGGGTACTAAGATGTCTTGCATCCAAGACCAGGAAATTTAGGAAATATGATCTTTATCCAAAGTGAGGAAAATAAACCAATTGCTTAGAATAAGACCACCTTGGAGGTTCTCTAGCCAGAGACAGAGTGAGTTTTTGTAGCGTCTCAACACCACAGGTAAGATAAAAGCCAGCTCTCGTTACTTACTAATTTAGGGAGTTGTCCTCAAAGAAAAATCACCAGTGCCACCTTAAATACTGGAGCTGCCCACTCCCCCCCCCCCATAATGAGAGCAAAAGCCAAAAAACTTGCAGGTGGCCAGAAGGTCAGACACTACAGTTCAAAACAAAACAAAACAAAAAAAAACAAAAAAACCCTAGCAACGTTCTTTGTTAAAAAACAAAAACAAAAGCAAAGCAACAACTCTGAGCTAAGGCGAAAACTACTTTCAAGGGCCCTTGGGTAGCTCAGTCTTTAAGCATCTGCCTTAGGCTCAGGTCATGATCCCAGGGTCCTGGGATCCAGCCCTGCATCGGGCTCCCTGCTGGGTAGGAAGCCTGCTTCTCCCTCTTCCACTCCCTTGCTTATTCCCTCTCTCACTGTGTCTCTGTCAAATAAATTTAAAAAATCTTAAAAAAAACCACTACTACTTTCAGCAGACCTAGGTATGCTGCCATATTCTCATTTCCTTATTAACTCTATACAAATTTCTTTTTTTTTTTAAATAAGCCCCACATCCAGCATCAAGCCCCACATCCAGCATTGAGCCCAACACAGGATTTGAACTCATGACACAGAGATCAAGAGTCAGATGCTTCACTGAATGAGCCACGCAGGCACCTCAATACAAATTTCTTTTAATTCTACCCGCACGCACGTGCACACACACATGTGCGCACGCGCATGCGTGCACCTGAGTTATGAGTCTTATCTTGTGCTTTCCTAAAAGGCAATGGAGTTGTTCGAGTAAATATCATTTGGGATGAGGGCAAAAGAACTGTATATTTCAAAATATTGTTGTGGTAAAGAGAGAAACCAGTTAACAACTGCAGTGGTACAAAGGGCATCTGCTGTTGCTTGCACTACCAACTGGTGTCAAATGCACGCGCACGCACACACGCACGCGCACACACACACACACACACACACACACACACACACACACACACCGGTGAGCAGTCCATCAGAAAGCAGTACAGCTTCTTAATGTGTTTTTCTCTCTTTGTAAGATATATTTTTTATTTAGATACAGCAAGAAAAAAAATTTAAGCATCCTAAAACACTAGAATTAGCTCAATGCCCTTTGAAACTGTGTCAAAAAATCTTGCAAACCACTATGAGTTCCCTGCTTTGTCCAGAGCTATGAGAAATATTAGTTTACAAATCACACCACTTCCAGCTGATTAAAAATCTTGTAAGAGACAAATTTTCTTCTTGAACACATAATAGTTTGTGTAAAACAAACAAAAACAAAAAACACTCTCATCCAAAAGTTAAAAGTTCACCAGCCAAAGCCTTCCAATACAAAAAGCTCAGTAAGTCTGTGGGAAAAGTCTGTTCCTACTGGTCCATGACTGCTTTATCAAAGCTCTCTAGAAACAAACAGTACCACTCTCTAATTATAAATTGCCATCAAGAAACTCATAAGTCTTACATTACACATACCCATATTTAATTCTCACAATAAAGCTCTGTGTAGATAGATCTGTACCAATTTTATAGTTATAAATTTGGAGGCCCAGGGATGCTAAGTAACTTGCCCAAAGGCACACAGTTAGCAGGTTAATGGTAGTTAGGTTTCTTCAAAGTCAGAGTTGACCGTTCCAAAGTTGTTCTTCCCAGCATACACTTCACTGCCTTTGGGCAAGTTTGGGAATTACACTGAAGCAGAGTCCCGTGCACCCAAAGTCACATGTTTTCAACCAGGATATTCATAATCTCCAAATATACCTGCAATTTTTTTCTTGTTGTCATGTAATCGATTGACTGGAACTTCCCCAATCTTTCCTAATCCATCAAGACACTAGGTACAAAAGAAAAAAAAAGAAAGAAAGAAAGAAAAAACCTGGGGGGTGGGAAGAATGGTATGCTGCAGGTGCACAAACCATTTAAATCCTCAAAACAAATCCATCATTACAAAACAGATTAGAGATATCCACATTATAAAAAGATTCATTTAAAACAGCACTTGATTTGCATACTCTTTTTCCAGAAACTCAGAAAGCAATTCTTATGGCTAAAGCCAAACATGTTTGCTGCTGCCAAAATTGTCTCCCACACAAGACACTTCTCTCGTCAGCAGACTGCATTAAAATGCTTTTATACGCACAGTGTGGTTTCCTAGCTGAAGAAAAGCAGGTGGGATCAATACCACATGGTCTCTGCCCTCTTAAGACCTTTGCTCAAAGATTTAAAGCAGGACAGTAAACAAGGGAGATGCAGGCACCTAATGAACATGGAACATCTACAGTTAATCACTGTCGTTTCATGCTCAACCGCATAAACTTGCAAAAGATATATTTAGTTGGCTGAATCTCAGAAGAAACTTGGGGAGTTTCCTGACAGAGAAATAAGGAAATAGGCATATGGAGGAGAGCTAATGTGTAGCGAAAGAGGAGATGGTCGGACCAAAGGCATGCTGAATGAACAGCAGCACATGGTCTGTGTAGAAGGGAGCAGACCAAAAGAACAGGGATGCCCAACATGAAGGTTGGGTAGGGGTCATAATGCAGCATACGCCAAGCAGGGACAAACAATGAAGAAAGATGAGAAAGAAACCTAGAGAAATCAGGGAAGTCAACTCTGGAAGCCTCGAACAACCAGGACTGTTGAGGAAGAAATTCTGATAGCCCAGAAAGGCGATCTGACCCAACCGCCTTTCATTCAAGTCCCCTGAGATCTCTAAAACAACAAAAATTGCAGGATAAAAACCCATGACCTCTTTCACAGGTCCCTACAAACTGCCCCAATCTGAAATGGCTACTCTATCTATTCCTTATTCTCCTATTCCACAAAATCTTTTTGCTCATGGTACCCTTCTCTGAGCCTCTACTCTGACCTTAGATTAAGCATGATTAACTCAGAATAAGTGCTCTACACTCAAAACTGAACTTTCTGATCAACTACTCTATTCCTTCAGTGGGTGGGCCTTCCATAAAGAATGGAATCAAAGGAAACCCTCCTACCCCAGTAGCTCTGTATTTCCATGACATAACTTCTCACCTTCCTAAGAGTAACAAAAGACAAGGAACCCTCTGAACCTTAATACTCAGCAAGTAACACAGAGCACCAAGAGCCTCTTGAATATTTATTCACTATGCAGCTAACAGATATGGATAACCCCAGCCATCAAACAGCAAAACCCAACTTGACTACCCAAGGAAGACATGATTTTCTAAGACCTCCTTTACAAAGCTGTAAAAATATATATATACCTGAATCCTCCCCCTCACCTGCCACCCCCAGTTAAGCTGCTCTTATGAGTGGAAAGTGTTAATAGTACCATAGTACCAAGGTTAATAGTACCAAGTGTTAAATCTTTTTTTTTAAAGATTTATTTATTTATTTATTTATTTATTTAGAGAGAGAGAGAGAGAGAGATCACAAGTAGGCAGAGAGAGAGGAGGAAGCAGGCTCCCCGCACAGCCTCGATCCCAGGACCCTGAGGATCATGACCTGAGCCGAAGGAGGAGGCTTTAACCCACTGAGCCACCCAGGCGCCCCCAAGTGTTAAATCTTATTTTGACATTTTGTGCAGCTAACACAAGGTTATACATGATTTATGAATGCATGCACATATCTAAGTCCTACACATACAAATGGTGACACCAAGTAAAAAAAAAAAAAAAACGGTGAAAAAGAGGGGAAGGCTGGGTCATTTGAGAAGGGGACCCCACGGGCGTGTGGCTAGCTCAGTCAGTTAAGCATTGGACTCTTGATGTGAGCCCAGATCTTGATCTCAGGGTCATGAGTTCAAATCCCATGCTGGGCTCCACAATGGTTGTGGGGCCTACTTAAAAAGGGGGGATGAGGTGGTGCCTGGATAGCACCACATCATCATCTGGGGGAAAGTTTCAAATGAAGTAAAAACATGTATCATTTCACCTTCTTATCTGTATCATTGATAATGTATACTCAATATATGTAACAAGGTTTTCACGTGGGGAAAACTCTCCACTTTAGTTCATTTTATTTCAATAAAGAGCATAATTAAATTAGATATATTTTTAGCAAAGACAAAGGAAGTAAAATTCCAAAGGACATCCACTGTCCCTAACTGACACAAAGATTTAGGTATAAATAACATGTGATTTTCCTTCTCTTTTGTACAGCACATTTTGTTTAGTTTATATTTAATAAAGAAAGGCAGTTACATTTTCAAGAGGATATGAGGAACATTTCTTTTTCCCTCCCCCTCAACTTAAAATAGTCACATAAAAGCACTGATTTTTTACACTTAGTTCTCGAGAAATCCCCAAACAGACCAATTGTGTTTGGTCAGGTAGGGTATAAATGCTGACTATAAAGGAAACTTATTTATTTATTTATTTATTTATAAAGATTTTATTTATTTGACACAGAGAGAGATAGATTACAAGAAGGCAGACAGGCAGGCAGAGACAGAGGAAGAAGCAGGCTCCCTGCTGAGCAGAGAGCCTGATGCGGGCCTCGACCCCAGGAACCTGAGATCATGACCTGAGCCAAAGGCAGAGGCTTTAACCCACTGAGCCACCCAGGCACCCTAAAGGAAACTTATTTAAATACTGCAGACACAGCTTCAAGGACCTCAAGAAAGCCCTCTCCAAACCAGTAAAGAGAAAACAATCTATAGAGGAAGCCAGTAGTACAAGGTGAAAGTTTAAAAGCTGTAGGTCAGATGGGAACCATGGCTACAAATTAAGTCAAAGAGGGACCCGGACAAAAATAAATATCCATTTTGCTTTTGCTAAGGGACAGCTATGTTACAGCAAACCACTCGGAGACCATAGGGCAATTTGCACACCAATTAACAGATGGCTTCTAAAAAGAAATACAATGGTCTGGCTCCTGAGATTGCCACATTCGTATCACATATAAGCATCTTTGACAAAATAACCTAATTCAAAAGTTGAAAAGGTTAACTATTGTGATCCTCCAAATTTAAAATTCACACAAACACTTTAATTAAGAAGCAAATACTTAAAAGATTTTGCTCAACGACTCATTTAGCACACAGAAGTGATGTGGCCCTGTCCTCATCAGCATCACAGTAAATGCACCATCACAATGACCTGGAGAAGAACAGAGGCTGCTTTTACCACAGACTAAAAAGTACATTAAAAAGAAAATATGCAAATCATATACTCCACAACTAAGTCTATTTGATCCCAATTTCCCCCACAAAACAGGAAAAACCTAAACACAAAAATAACCTTTTTAACTTACTACCATGTTATCATCTCAAGTACCCATGAACCTTAAAACAAAATGGCGGGGAAAAGAATTTTATTCAACAAGTGCACCTAGGGTGCCTGGCTGGCTCAGTTAGGAGAGCATGCAACTCGATCTCAGGGTCATGAGATCGAGCCCCACACTGGGTACAGAGATTACTAAAAAAAATAAACTTTAAAATAAATAAAACAAGTACACCTAAACTTTTAATTTATCTTAAGGACTTTTTTTTTTAATTTTTAAAGTTTTAAATTTCCTTCAGATAGAGTGAGAGCAAATGAGCTCTTTGAGACAGAGCGAGAGGGAGAAGTAGCCTCCCCTTGGAGAAG
Source organism: Ailurus styani (assembly GCA_002007465.1). Taxonomy (NCBI): domain Eukaryota; kingdom Metazoa; phylum Chordata; class Mammalia; order Carnivora; family Ailuridae; genus Ailurus; species Ailurus styani. Next base: position 658,315 of record LNAC01000444.1, on the reverse strand, counting down.
GGATCCCAAAGCCAAGCTCAATTCCAGGACCTTAGGATCATGACCTAAGCTGAAGGCAGATGCTCAACCACTGCGCCACCCAGGCGTCCCATCTTAAGGACTTTAAAAATCATGCTTGCTTTCATCTGCTATTACTGACGTTACCTGATTACACATCTGAGGTTCACTCTTGGGGATGATGCTGTGTTTTTTATGGCACCAGATTAAATAATATTAAGGACGTCTGAGGTGGGAAGCAACTTCTACAGACAGAGCTTCTAAGCTATTTGGGTCATATCACATGGTAACTCCGCAAACATATTTCAAGATTAGAGCAAAGACAGGTGGCGTAAGGTATCTCACTCAGAAAAATCCATCTTTTTGCCACAAAGTGTCCCCTAAAGAAAAAGGGGCTGGGAGTATAAGGCCTCTTGCTAACTCAGCCCTACGATGCACATCTGTGAAAGGGTACCTCATCTGTGGAAAAAAGCTGGGCTACATGTACTCTCTCATATTCACCCCTGTGACTCCACCATCTACCTTGTCCTTGTTAAGTAAGTTACACAAATTAATTCCTACCAGAACATTGTCATCCGTCATGTTAGGCTGTAGAGTGCTATACAAAATGCTAGGTATTCAAGTACACATACAAATAACTATTTCACTAAACACTAGTCTTTCAGTTCATTCCAATATTCAATAACCTTTAGTGTCAAGGAGTTTTCTTATATTGTTGCTGACAATTTCTTCCTTGCTGTTTATAAAGGAGCAGGGGACCTAAACAGTTATGTATTACAAACTTATCTCCTTTAGATTGGGAAAACTTGAAAAATCTTACTTATGGTGCCTGATCACTTACAAGTCAAGTCCTATCCCCAAACCTAATGCACTGTATAAAGTAAGGGCTTATTCTAGCTGTCCTCATAAACACCAACATTATTAAGGTAGTCCATTTATACCTAGATTATCAATTTCATTGTCCTCAAGCAAGAAATGTTTTCTAGCAAGAAAACACATTTATCCACTGAAACGCATCTCTTGAACCCAAAGCCTTCCATGCTGTACCTGGGCTCTTGATCTCCACTCCCCTCTCAAAAAATTACATGTGAGACTAAAGAAGTAGAATTTATACTGTGTTTCAAAAGCTTTATCTCCTATAGACAGTTGTAAATTGTAAAGGTGTAAAAACTTCAGATACCTCTGATATTAGCTGAGATTGAGATAAAGATTGACTGGCTTTAAGCAACATTCTTCTGAAGAAAGGGAGAGGGACAAATTCTTTTTCTTAAGACTCCAGACTATGAAAGATTACACTAAACATGAAACAATTTAATTATGCTCTTCTAGGCTACTGAAACATCTTCGTTTTAGTCCCTGCACTCTTAAAAGATGGAAATTAACCCAAATATTTCTTCTTATTCCCAGGAATTCTCAAGACTCTTGATTGAATATCCAGAAACAAAAAAACTGAAAGTTAATCATAGTGATAACTGTATAGGGTATCATATCTTATCCAATAATAGTCCTTCGTCAAATTTAAAATCTTACCATCAGACATAATGACTGCCCAATCTTGGCTGTCACCCCAAAACCCTGGATTCCATTCTTGCTCACAGAGCTAACTTATCCCTTTACTTTCCTTCTCTGTAATTCTCATCTAAGTTAAAAGGAGGGAAGAAAATTTCTACAGAAACACAAAATGACCAGGAGCTATATTAGACTATTAAATCCTCAAAGGAGTTTTGGTTTTTTTCTGAATGCAGAATCTACAGGCTAATGAAGGTGTTATTCAAAGACTTTCTGTATCATTTCCTAAAAACCTGATGATAGCCTGGCCAGGCCATGCCCCTCCAGATCCTCATGCCATGTTTCCACTAAAAGCTGCTTGAATAGATATCCCACTCTAATCCTTTAAGCATACATAAATATCTTAACAGGTTGTAGGGTGAGAACATAAAACCAAATGGATAGTCTTTCAAACAATTACAGTTACAATTCTGCATCAGACACTAGTTAAAAATAAAAGTATTGCAAAAAAGAAAGCTAAAGCTAGAGTTTGATTTAAAAACAAAAACCAAAAAAAAAAAAAAGAAAAAAGAAAAACTGAGGACTGTCCAAAAACCACTGATACTGACAATATAAACCCAGTACTGACTCAGTGGGACAACTGATCTGATACACCATAACCAACCTGCTCAGATCCATTTTAAGATGGACTAATAGCAAACTATAATAACTCATTTCAGTGGTATGAAAAAAGTTCTCAGGGACTAGTAGTACTAGTTAGGGTTAGGAAAGAGTACTCAGAGATCAGTGCCTTGGAGGCTACTTTGTTACTGACCCAGCAGCACCTTAAGACTGGATTAAGCATCAAAATGTGAGGAAATAAAATTGTTCCCTCAGGCTCCAGTGACCTTGAATACAATGAAAAGACTCTGATTTGCGTGTTTACGCATGGCTCTGCCTCCTTTAAACCTTACTTAAAAAGGAGAATTTGAATTCCTCAGGATAAAGCTGGAAGGTCAAACAGGTTGTGAAGAGTCAAGGACAAGACCACATCTACTCTACAAAGTAAAAAAATAACCAGATCTATCACCTCAAATGCAAAACTGCAAATTGCTATGGAGCTGGACAGGAGGTTGGGGGTGGATTACAGGACTTGTGAGCCATATACACTCCCCTTCAAAACCAAAGCATTATGTAGAAAACAGAGTTCCAACAAAAAGTACAATGATGAGAAAAGAACTCATTAAAAGCTAAAAATAAACTCTAATTCACAATATGCATACGGATTTAACAAAAAAAGGAAAACAAGATGTAAAATTGCATCTGCTAAGTTAACCATGCCCTCGTGGAAATCGCCACCCCCCCTTACACAAACTGAAATCTGTAGTCTGTGATGACTGAATAAAAGCAAGGCTTTAAATGTTTTCAATGAATATTCCAATGAAAGAAAACAAAGGGATAGCAATTTTTTTTTGAAGTCTTCTGATCTGCTAACACCATACGACTATGGGGGCTTCTTAACATCCAAACACACAGATCTCTCTGCATTTCCCTACTTGAATTCTTATTTTATGAAATCAGAATATTTGGTAATAGTATTTACAATTTATATTAAAGGGCTACTAATTTTAAGGAAGAAGGTGTCCATAAAAAACAATCCTCAGTTTTTATCTAACCAATACACCTCATGACTCAATTTAACAACTTGCTGATCTTCCAGGCCAGTAACAGTCCACTGGGGAAGCTCAGCTGAGAATACCTTCATATTTTAAGTCAAGCTCATTCTTTCTGAATAACATGCACACAATTCCCCACAGAGCGGTAACTCCACACTCCAGCACTCTAAGTTCATAGAGACTGGTGTATTATCAGCAATCATCTTTCTGGGCTCCCAAGTCCTGCCTTGAACTTCCTATTCCCACTTTGTCCCACTTCTAGAAAATTAATTATCTTGGTCAAATCACCTAGAAAGCAAAGAACAGAACATTAGCTTTGGGTTCTTCCCGCATCATGCCTGAAAAACTATAAGAATTCCGAGGCAACAGATCTATTTGAAGATTTTTTCAAAATTGGTATGCCTAAGGAAAAAAGTCTGCAATTGTCATAAGTGAATGTGTTTTAACTGGTAAGAAGGGGACTGGAGAGAGAGAGATGCCTGTGTGCTACCCACTTTATGAGAGACTTAACTTTAGCATCAAATAGCTCACATAAGGCTACATTACAAGTGGCTGGACTGGGATATGAACCCCAGTGTAACATTCTTTCTAGGCTAACACCTCTAAAATAGCCTCATTAGGCTACCTCCCCAGCTGGGGAGTAGAAGGTAGCAGGCATTTTGTCTTGATGTTAATCCTGAGAACTTGATCCCAAGCTAAGCAAATAACAACCCTAGTGTACATAGCGGTTTGGTAAATCGTATTACCACCACATTCAAATCCATTTCAAATGGGAAGATACAAAGGAATGCTATGAACACAGTTTAAATCATCTTGCATTTGTTTCCGTGAAGGAGGCATACAGAGTAAGAATCTCTGTTCTTATTTAGAACAATGTAGAATGAATGATCCTTCCTCAATTAGTTCGATATGATAGATGATGTAAGGTTGAGTAGTTAGATCACAAAAAGATAGTTTAACTGAGGATTTGCTTCTTCACAATACTTGGAAGAGCTGCCAATGCTGCTTTACAGCTTTAAAGCTCCTCAGAATATAGCTGATGACAGATACCATCACCAATAAAAGGACATCCAATGGTGTCAAAATATTGACACTGTAAAACTTTAAAAAGCGAAACTATATGTTTTAAGAAGTAAAACATGCTAACTAAAGCCACTGCACAGGCCTCACATATCAAACGACACTCACAAGTAAAATGCCAGGAAATATTTTTTAAAGCTGACCTTTTTAGTTGAAAAGGCAAGCTCTGAGGGTTTCCACAGCTCTCAAAATTCAGTAGTAGCAATGCACTCCACTGAAAGTCAATTAACTTAGAACAAGCTGGGAAGAAGCTGATGAATTATGAACCACAGTTTTAGTTTCAATGATCAACTATTCTGTTCAGGAAATATTTAAAAATAAATGTGCCAACTAAGGTAGTATAATAGATAAGACAGTGAAATAAAAACCATCAAAAGAAAAGCAGTTTGATTTTGTATTACATCATGAAAAAGGGAGGGGGGAGAATCAATTTCATAGGTGAGGAGAAACAGGATTTTAACATTCTATGGATTACAGAAGGAGGAAGAAATCCTGTATCAGAATTTAACTGCTCTCTATCTTCTCCCATTTAGTTCACCATTTTCTTTCTCATCTACATTTTTCCATCATTACTAGGACAGCCACTAAATAAACTGAAAGTGGTTTCTACTCTATGCTACCAATCTCTTGATGCAGAAGTAAACAAAAACTAGAAAAAATAGTGTGAAAAGATATCTAAGAGCAAACAGCACACAAGCACTCACACTTGGCTAAATTTTAAGAGGACTCCTTCCAGAAGAACTTCAACTGTGTTTTCTATGAACTTGAATACATTAACAAAGTTTGTGTTTTGTCCTAAATTAATAAAGGAATCAAGTTAAAGACACTCATTGAATGTTCTTAATCTACTGACAAAACCACCATGATCATTCTAGAAGCCCTAGTGACAATATGGGTCAACAAACCACAGAATCAAAACTCATAAACCTCATTTACACAATATGTCCAACTCATTTTCCCAGTAGATATTCTTTAAAAGCTTCTGGAAAAGTGTGCAACCAGCTCTAGGGAGCTGTAATACTTTTCTTCATTAAGTAACACAAATATCAACATCAAGAAATCAGAGAAACTAAAATCCAGATGATTGACAAATTAATCAGCAATGGTTTTGCTTCAAACTATTCTATAGCCTCATGACAGCTATCTTTTCTTCCCAGCAACTAACCATTTCAGGTTGCATTACCATTAAGATATTCAAAGAAGAACCTTTTCTGTTTAGGTTTGCTAACTGAAAGTTAATCTATGTCATGCTAAAGGGGTCATAAAGAAGATATCACCCCACATATGGCATTTTGGCCTAGGATAATTTTGAGCTGAATGCAACTAAGAATCAACATACACAGAGAGTTCTGCCTACAAAGGAAGTCACAAATTTCCCTTGGGAAGAGGTCCTCTGTCACTGCCAGAAAGAGGAGAGCCACTTTCACCACCAGAGATGGAGAGCGAGCACCAAAATGTATAAACAAACCTTGCTAAAATAGCTCAATATCTTCCATTAGTTTCACGCGTGTAATTCCTGGTCATTTCCCCACAATTTATCAAGCCTCAGAACCCAAACCCCTTGCCTTTGGTAAAATGGTATAAGCCCCCAAGTCTAACCACTTCTTTGAGTTTCAATTCTCTTTTGTGAACTCCAGTGCACATAAAATACTAACAAAATCATGTGCTGCTTCTGTTAATCCACCACACACACACACACACACAGTTTTTTGAGATAGAGGTGACATAAAACATTGTCTAAGTTATCTTTTGCTAGGTTCAGTCCCTGGAGGCCTGTGAATTAAACTAAGAGAATTTAGGAAAAGTTTTTCCTACCTGAGAATGATAAAGAACTGTATTTAGTTTCTTAAATTTGATAAATTTTAATTTCTTCATCCTTAAGTTCTTCATCTAAATTACTCAATGCAGATACTGAAATTGGTTCCATAAAACACCCCAAGTTCAATGTTTAAGTGGAAAAATGAAGACTTTTAAAGGTTCTCCCCCAAAACCTTATAAAAAGCCTCTATAATGGTAACAAATTTTTTAAATGACTGACTAGTCATGACCTTTGGAAAACAGACAAAGGTGCAATTAAAAAAAAAAAAGTTTTTTCAGCACCACCACCAAAAAAAAATTCACTTTATACAAATATTTTTATACAAATTTATACAAATTTAGTCACTAAAACCTAAAAATAGCCATATTCAAATGTATTGTACTCCACAGTTAATACACTAGGGACCACCAAAGCATTTACTAGTAGAGCAAAGATGTCCTGGTTTTGTGAAGACCTAAGCACACACCAGCCTTTCTGCTGAATCTCTAATTAAATAGCACCCAAAGTATGCAATGTGAGGTGTTTATTAAGCTACCACCAACCACCCACCCACTCGGTCTTCTTCAACTACTTGTCTGAAAGAATCAATTCTTAATCTCTTGATACTATGGACACCCAAAAACTGACTTTAGGATTGCAACAGACACACACAACCATTTTTTCAAATTAATGTTAATCAAAACAGCCTGAGGCTGTGAATGACTTCATCACAATAAATAAATGCTATTAAATTTGAAGGCATGAATTAGAAAAAGAAAATACTACTTACTGCTTCAATTCTGAAAAGCTAAGATTATGTTTGCTTTTAAAAAGAGGAGAGGGGAGTGCCTGGGTGGCTCAGTCAGTTAAGCATCTGCCTTCAGCTCAGGTCATGATCTCAGGGTCCTGGGATCAAGCCGTACATTGGGATCCCTGTTCAGCAGGGAGTCTGCTTGTCCCTCTCCCTCTGCCCCTCCCCTCCCTTGTGCCTGCTCTCTCTCTCAAATAGATAAAATCTTTAAAAATAAATAAAAAAACAAAAAGAGGAGGGGAGAATATTCTCAGGAAGCAACAAAAACATAACTTAAATCAAGCTTAGAACCCTCTTTGAAAAAGAAAATAAAAAAGTGGGGGTGGGGGGGTGGGAGAGAAAGTTTGTGTTACCATAGGTGGCACTGTCTGTTCGAAGGTAATCATCCAAGGAGGGACATTGGCAAAGTCCCTCCTTGGACACCCTACAATTCGTATTTGTTTGGGTCTTTGTTTTTCCCTTTTGTCTGAAAGATTCTTGTTGGCAGCTAATGAGGTCAGCATAGGACCCATCTCCAACAAGTCCTAGAATAATAGTGAAGATATCACACCAAGATAAAAAGGAGCATCACTCATTACCTGAGGTCTTCAACTAACTTACACTTCTCTGCTCTTTCATTAGAAGAAAGGAAAAGTAACAATGACAGAACAAGCTATCTTGGAGTTTTGAAAACCAATTACACATGTACACACACACACACACACACAACCCCTTTAAGGAACAGGTTAGTTGTTCGGTAAAGACATAGCCTAGTGACTTTTAAACTTGACATCTCTAGTCCTGCCCCACAGGACTTAACTCATCAGAAACCACCCCTAGGGCGCCTGGGTGGCTCAGTGGGTTAAAGCCTCTGCTTTCGGCTCAGGTCATGATCTCAGGGTCCTGGGATCGAGGCCCACATCGGGCTCCCTGCTCAGCGGGGAGCCTGCTTCCCCCTCTCTCTCTGCCTGTCTCTCTGCCTCCTTGTGATCTCTCTCCCTCTGTGAAATAAATAAATAAATAAAAATCTTTAAAAAAAAAAAAAAGAAAAAAAAGAAACCACCCCTGGGGAGGGGACAGCACCTGAAACTCAGCTGGCCGTAGATCAGGCACTGCAGTTACTACAACTATCCCACCCATCACCAGCCAGAGTTCAGGTAAACCTGGAATATTCTGGTTCTACCTCCCTGCAAAATATTCAGGAAAAGCAGTGGATAACTCCCAGGTAAATGAAACATTCTAGGCCCTACTTCGAAGATTCTGATTCCGTATGTATGGGCAGGGCCCAGGAAGCTGCATTTCTAGTGGTCATCCCAAGTGATTCCAATGCAGGTAACTCTAGTGACTATACTTGAAAAGGCTGATTCCCCAAACTGCTTGCCTGCCCATCAAAATCACCTGGGGAGCTTTCCGACAACAGATTCCCAAAGCCTCCGGAATCTCTGTTTTTTTAAAACTCCCTCACATGAGGATAGGCAGCCATATTTAGCAATCACTGAGCTAAAATATCGAAATTCATAGCTACATAGTAAAAAGTTTGCAGAGAGGCATGGATGTTCTCCTTCATTTTATGTATCCATCAGTCCTTGACTCTCAAAACTCTCTCATTCCCCTTCTGAAGAAGGCACACCCACCAAAAGATGCCTCTCAGTGGATCTATACAAGTTAGGTGTCTCACTATAAATTCATCAGTTGGTCCTGTGGTTAATTTTTAAAGACTTCTGGCCTCTAACAAGAGGCAAGGAGGAAATATCCCACAAAAGCAGCAGAAAACCAGAATTCTGGTCCCTGCTCTACCACTTAACAGGTATTAGGTCTTGGACTATTCAGTCACTTAAATAAACCTGGGCTTCAGGTCACTTGTTAAGTGAAGGAATTGGCTAAGGTCATCTCCAGGACATTTCTGACTGTAACACTCTATTACTCATTCCTTGCATCATAAAATCCATCTCATTCCTCTAGAATGCAGCATCAGCAGGTGTCAAGGACTCTAAAGTGCATAAACCCAAAGAGATGGACCGACATCAGCTAAAGTGTACAAGCAGCAGTGGCTTCTAATGATGAATGTCTATAGACAGGAAATGGGATGAAGTATAAAGCTGGGCATGAGACCAGAGAATGAGCCTGAAAAACAACATAACAGAATTTAGACCAAAGAGAAGATTACTATATTTGCCACTAAAGAGGTGTCTTAATACATTTCTCTAATCCTCATTCTTTCAAAATAGTGACATTAATTTGCCAACAACAACAACACAATCTAAGAATTATATACTCTCTTTTAGGACATAGGCAAGAGGTACATACTTTCCTAACTGGATTTTTTTTTTTAACCTGAGATACAATTTCCTAATTCGCATTATTTAAGCAGGCAAAGATTTAAGAAAAACAAAAAAGAGTGATTTAAATGTTCTTCCCAAAGAGTGATCTCATAGTTTTCTTAAAACCCAGAAAATTTATGCTCATCTACAAAATCAGAATATAAAGAGCTGGCCCAATAGCTACCCAGGAAGTAGAATAAGTTGGATAATTAGACCAAGAAACTCAGACTTGACCCTACAAATGTGTACTGAGAAACCCCATGAACTGCCTAATGCTAAATACCAAAGGGCAGGGTCCAAATCCTCACAAATTCTTTCAATCTCTCTAGATACGTTAATAGTAGCTTCTTAAGAAGATATGCTCACTTGGCAAAGTACAACCATTCAAAATCCAGTTTTAGAAATCTACCACTTACTATTTTGTTCAATACAAATATTTACTAAGAAACTCAGAATTTAAAAAAATATATATGTTTAAAATTTATGCTTGGAAACTAAAAGAGTCAGACCCTTCTGAACACCATTTTAACCCATAGTAAGAATAGGATGTCAATGAAACAAGATGGGATCGGGAAGGAGACAAACCATAAAAAAAAACTCTTTAATCTCACCAAACAAATTGAGGGTTGCTGGGGGGTGGGAGGGTAGGGATAGGATGGATGGGTTATGGACATTGGGGAGGGTATGTGCTATGGTGAGTGCTGTGAAAGGGGTAAGCCTGATGATTCACAGACCTGTACCCCTGGGGCAAATAATAAGATTTTAAGTAAAATTAAAGAAAAAAAAATAATAAGATGACAGTTGACTAAGTCAAAACAGGGTTACTAGAAGAGGTGCTCTGTATTCTTATTTACCTACTCACCTTTTAATAATACACAGTTCATTATTATGGATGTTCCTTTAGGAAACCTGCTCATACTTTGATATCAACAGGTTACAGAAGAGTTTCAGAGTATCTGATAATCTGTAAAATGATTTCAAAGGCTTTCACAGCAAAAGCCTTTATATGCTCGATGGAAATCTAGTATTGGGGAAACATCCCCTAAACTAGTTCTATGGTCAAATAAGGCCAGAAAACCGGTTTCTTTACTCCAGGATTTTAAGGTATGATTTCTAATATGCTAATGATCTGCAGTTTGGCTCTTACATAGGAAACCATGAAGGGCAGCTCTCAAATCTGTCTGTCAATGGAACATTTCCTCTAAAGAACAAGTATGACCGTGTCTCTTGGAATGAAGCTTAGAAAACATCTTTGGACCCTCCTGCCCACTGTGGATTTTCTTGGGTACTCCATTTGCTTACCAGAGGTTTTAAACAGAAATTTTACCATGGTAGGAAACTTCTTTGGCTCCTTCTCTCGGAAAGGACAATGGGGTGTTGAATAAGGATAAAGGAAGTGGAAAGGAAATATTAATACACTTTGCCAGTATCCAACCATGTCCTTCACCTTACCATGCACTGTGGTTCCATTACCACTGTTTATCACACTGAAGACAGGGAGGCAAAGGGTATGAAGACACAGAATTCAAATTTGTTGCACCATAAAGCAGCTCTAGTAAAAGACTTACGAAAGAGTAAAATAATTCAAGATCGACCACAAAGATAAAAATCTTTGAAATGTTTTCTGCAGAAGATGCCTAATATAAAGGATGTAAGATTTGTTCCATATTTTTATCAACTCACAGTATCATAACAAAAAGTTCAACATTTATATACCTAGTTCAAGAATTTTTTTTTTCATGGTAGGGACAGTTACTAAGCAATCAGCCCAGAAATCACATCACTGATGTCATAGCCTTTATATCATTTATCACCCAGTCATTTATGTCAAAGAGGTTGCAAAATTCACATATGAAGAAGCGGTTTTACTAAAAAGATATAAAATTTAGTGTCAGGACAAATGCATTAAGAGCCATTTGTTCTTGGGGTACCTGGGTGGCTTAGTCGTTAAGCATCTGCCTTCAGCTTAGGTCATGATCCCTGGATCCAGCCCCCTGTCAGGCTCCCTGCTCAGTGGGAAGCCTGCTTCTCCCTTTCCCACTCTCCCTGCTTATGGTCCCTCTCTCGCTGTCTATCAAATAAATAAAATAAAATCTTAAAAAAAAAAAGGAGCCATTTGTTCTCTACCTTTTTCAACTTTTCAAAAACGGTAAATTTCACATATGCTGCTGACACTGATTTTGGAAAAAGAAATGGAAAAATACCCTCCATTGGATTATCAGTTTTCAAAAAAAAAAAAAAAATCTTCCTGATATTGTAGTGAACATCTATGTAACATAACTAGTTAAAATGTAATTATTCAGTATGGATTGATGACAACCAGGTTTTACTTAGTTTTTACTTGAGTTAAGTATGTTCTCTCTGTGAGTTTCAATTTGTAGCTCAAGAAAACAGGATTGTGAGGCCAAGCTGAGGTGATTGCTCTAAGAATGCACTCACTCACCTTGGAAGCAGTAAGCCCTGCTGTCTTGATAAAAGAACAGCTAAAGGTACTACCTCAAAGTAAAAACAACTGCAGAAATCACCTAGTGTGACCCCTTTCTTTGCCCTCTACCTCATTTACCAAGGGAGACATGAAGCCAAGAGTTGACTTGTCCAAGGTCATAGGACTAAAGTTCAGATTCTTGGTCAAATCTTCTCACTGCCTGTAGGTATTCTTTGCCCATTTCAAATATTTAGTTTTTACAGTTTGAGTTATAAGCCATGTAAAGCAATTTAATATATATCATCACTCAAATTTAATAATAACATGAGAAAGTTAGTCTTTCTACACTTAACTTTGTACATTTTTATTTTTATAGTGTTTGAGAACAACTACTACAGGAAACATTATCCCAAGAACATGCTCAATTAAGTTTTGGCTTATTCTAAATATTTAGTCAAATCTTACAAAATACTAAGGATATTTTCCACTAACCAATATTCAAAATGCAGTACCAAAGGTCAAATTACCCATCCTTTCGTTTTTATCTTTACGAGAAGGGGAACATTCATGCACCAACCACTTTTTCCTTTCCTAGTCAAGGAACAGAACATAAGATCTTGCTACCTTCAAATTATATCAGTGCAAGTATTTATACACTGACAATGTAAATATCAGTATTTACTCTGTCATATATATTTTAAGCAGAACTATACAGACTTAAAGGAAAAGACATTTTAAGAGACTTCTTCCTTCTCCCAAAGAGAATATGCTTCTTATATCTCATTGTTAAAATGCTAAATCATATAAGCTCAGGAAACTGAACAACTAAAGGCCAACACGACACTTTCTGCCCCAGACATACACACACTTCCAAGACATTTTTCAAAGATGTTATTGTACAGTACATGGTATATAAAAGTCTAGTTATAATACATACTGCCCATAAAAATATTTTATGCTTTCAAAGGAAAACAAAACTCTTAAAACTAAGTTTCATGCTGCTGATGTAGTAACAGAGAGAATACCTAGATGGGTAAAACTGCAGCGCTGAATGATCTACAAGCAGTAAACTTATTTTTCTCACACTGTGAAACATGATCCTTTAAAGGTGAGTAACCTATATAAAACTGCATACCTGTTATTTTGTCTCTTACAAGCTTACAGGACTCTATCTCACCAATGCTCCCAAAAAGACTCTTTAGTTCCTCCTGTGTCATGTTCTGAGGAAGGTAGTTGACTATTAAGTTGGTCTTGCTGTCCTCTGTGTTCCCAGAGTCAACTGGTGATGAGCAGTTGTTGTTTATGGTGGTTGGACCATTGGCTGTGTTATTGCAAGTTGGCCCATTAGACAGTTGTGTTTCCATGGCAGCAATTACCTGCTAAAAAACAGAGAAAACAAGAAATGTCAGAATTCATATTTCACAAATTATTAGAGATTCCAACCAAGAATGTAAATACTTGTCACTAAATACAAGTCGTTCTGCTGAAATTACAATAAAGCTTCAACAAAAAGTGCAACACCTACGCTAATTTATACTTCATGTATTAGTCAAGTTCACGATTATACCTTCACATACATATTCCATACATGCACAGAAAAAAGCACACTGTAAATGTTAAACATTCTCTAGAACCGCATTTTGGGTCTATTCACATACCCGTACTCACCTTCAATGTCCAAAGACTCGAGGAAATTTAATACCAAAGGGCACGGAATTAAGCCCTGACTAAAATCATACTACAAAACAGAAGTGCTTAACATGCTACCGAAAACACAAATCAAAAATGGTCTTCCTAACCCTGAAGAGATTTTCAGTTAGCCTAACAGTTTCAATATTCTAAAACTGACATACATCCATTAACTTAAAATCAAGGAGCAAGAGTACTTTAAAAATATAAATTTGTCAACATGTACTGTTTTGGTTACATATTGAAAATGTTTTTGATTGACAGTATCTTATACCTCTTCTCTTGGTAAGAAATAAGAAAAATATTAGATGTCAAATGTTAGGGCATGAAAAGGATTTGTAGGATAACTCGGAAAAGAAGCTATGAGTACTTAGTGTACCTTGTAAATCTAACAAGCCATTCTTGTCAACCTTGGCAGCTAAAGATCACCAACAAGGCAACTGATCTACAGCATCAAAACAGAATCCCCAAACAATTCAATATGGCATTTTGCCTTGATTCTAACTTTAAATGGGAAAAAAGAAAAAAAAAAAAGGCACACAAAAAAAACCAAAACCAAAAACAAACCCCAAACCAAAAACCTATCCAGGTCACCAAAACAATAACATAAATATTTCAACCTTTGCAAACAGACCAGCCCAAGGAATTTTCATTTGAGCACATAGCCTGTTGAAATCCAAGTAATAAGGTACCTATAAACTGCAAATATGGGATAAATAGCAGATTTGGGGAAAATGGCCTCAAACTGGTCAGGCTACTCTAAAAATCCCTACTTATTAAGCAAATTTGGATCTAGTTTCCTAAAAGTCAATCCTATGCCCTTTGAGCAAATAGTCACAAACCACAGCCCCAATTTTGCTAAAACCATCTTCCAACAGCTATCTACTTTGGACAGCCAAGATTGTGGGGGAATCTAAAAATCAAAGCATCAGTGAAAGAATTATCCTTCATATTTCATTCAACATAGCTCTCATCTCCACAAAGAACTACTTCTCAAAACTGACAATTCTGATTGATGGAATGCTAGTTTGGGGGAAGTTCTCTAACATATAAAAGGCAAAGAATTTAAGGCAAAATTTTAAAAAAGCAGAGGGAAAGAGTGTTACAAGAGAAAAAAGTCTTTTAAAAAGCATATTACCTAAGAAAAATAAAAGGGCACAACAGTGGATAAGCATACAGGAAGAAATCTCTACTGCCAAGAGATGTTTATAAAAGAAGGCAGCATAGATAGGATAGATTGATACTGGTCAACTGACCAGATTAAGACTGGTCAGAATGGCAAGAATCCGTGTTGTGATAAAAAATAGACAAAATCCAAACTACCGATCAAATATCAAACAACCTAAACCCTCCATGACTGCATTTCCTTTTCAAAGAAACGGGTTTTTTTTTTTTTCTTTTCTACAAGCTGCATGCTATTTCTCTTGGGTAAGTGTTCTTAGAGAATAAAGGAACAAGGGAAAATAAAGAAACCTTTAGAAATCTGCAAGAAAAAAAACGGAAACAATTCAAGATATGCATTTTATTGTAATTAACAACTTTATCTGAAACTGAGAAAGAAGTTTTCAAATTTCCTAATAAAACATAAATGTTCCATTATGTAGAATATTAGCTGTGGGTCACTTTCCACAGCAAAACTCTTATGGGATTAACCTTTGCCGAGCATTTATGAAAACAATGAGTTGTAAGGTAAGAGTGGCCAAGGCCAATTAAAACAAATCGTTATTCAAAATTTAGGGTATGTGCAGAAACTATATGAACCCCAAATATGAGATTTGGATTTAACTCATTGGGATGGCATGTGAAATATAAAGTGTTCATTGACTGAAATTAGCAGGATTTAGCAAGGACAACAAACACTCCTCACTTAATTGCACATTTATTTCCATGTTCAGGTGGCAAGAATGAGCTCCTAAGCCAACATTCAAGTGAACAGCTGCAGTAGGCTGTGTGTGCTGAAAATTACAGCATCTCTCAGCTATAGGACCATCTGCTCAGAATAAAATGATACTAATGTGCTATATTTTACAAATAATGCATATTCCATTGATAGGCTCAACACAACTGTTCACAGAATGCAAACTCTTTCAACAGTTACTGGGCAAATAATTTTCAGCCAGATTTACAATTTCAACAATTTTTTTGAGCATCAGGAATTGTAAATAACTTCAAAATTTAGTAACCAAAAAAATACATAGTAAACAGAATGTAAAGAATTACGGTAACTTAGTATTCAGACCATACCAAAACTTTTTTGTTTTTTTTTTTTTAAAGAAGCTTGTCACTCTTTTCTTTGAGTCTGCACTAAATCCTAATTTAGATTATAAAAAGTCACATACAAAAGCATGGTTCTGATGCTACATATACCACTATGGTTAAAATTGCAATGTGCTTTAAGTCCTAATGATGGCCATACCTCAATAGGTTAAATGTAAGAATAATTAGTATGCCAAATGAAAACTTCAAGTGTTTGGTATGGCCTCAGCACTCCTGCAACATGCTAAAAAAAAGTAGCCTACAGAATTTAAGAAAAATCCCACAGACCCCAGTCCAAGGCTCTGCTGCCCACGAACCACTTCTAAGCAGAGAAGCCACATCACACAGTCTGACTGCCATGTTAGTTTGGAGTTGCCGTCTGCAATATGGACACAAAAAGTACCGTATGTTAGATGAGCAAGATAATGCAACAAATCAGTTTGTACAAAATTTACAGTGATTGTATTGATATTCCCAGCACGTCCATGCAGTGTGGCTTAATTGAATTTGAGGCAATTCCAATCTAATCTTTCCAAATTCATTTTAACATGTAGTTTTCTTGCACAAATTAAGCATTTTTAATTAAGAGCCTGATTTTCAAACAGTGTTAACTAGAACTAGTTACCTTGACATCTATCCTGGAAGAACTACCTTAAACCACATCTCAAAAAAATTTTTAAATAATAAAATGAAGCAAAAACACTGCATGCTGTCCTGTCTCTTAAGGATGTGGGAGAAGGAAGGAAATGTGAATGAAATTTATAGGGAGAAAAGGCAGTCATGCAATTTACAAGTGAATGCTTTGCATAAAAGCATTCTTTCCCCAAAATATCAGAAAGGCATTAAGAGAAACTATATTTGCCCACACTGTTACATTATACTATAAATGATCCTTAATCCTGGGACTTAAAATTAAAAGTGAATCGAAACCCTGTGAGGTTATTCTGCCACAACCGTCCAACTGATCTCTAACAGTTTCACTGAGAATTGTTCACATATACTAAGATGCAGTAAACCAGCATCTTTCAATTGAAATAATTGGACCAATAAATAGGATTGTTTGGAGTAATGCTTACATAGGATGTCAGCTTTGTCCCTGAACGAAATCAAGTGAACGTTTTTTAATATGTAAATTGTAAACGCAGCACGATTTGAAATTAGTGCTGCTATGAGGCTTCCAATATAGTTAATGAGCCATTTACCACTTATTACAACTTGCCCAAATACTAAACAGAGCCACAATATTGGCACAAAAGCCAAAGTTTACATTTTAGCCATATATGCAGATCCTTTAAATGGTCAACAGAATATTCAGAAAAACTCAGTCTCTGAAAATAGACAATGAGTAACAAAGGAGGGCCCAAAACATCTTTTACTTGGTATTTAGGATTATAAAAATTTCATCCTTAGAGTTAAACCTGGCTGATAAGTGATATACTCTTGTTGCAAGTGATGAAATTAACACATAACAATGGATTCTATTTTCTGGCATCTACCAAAAAGGTTTAACATACTCTTTACAGGATGCCATGAAAATGTTTTACACTTCTTCCCTTCTCCCACTTTTATCAGATAATTCAGTCTGATTCTATGTTTTTTATTTAAAAAGCAAAAAACCTACTTATAGTTGAACTAAACCTGTGAAAAAATAAAGTGCTTTTATATCCGTGAAATATTTTAGCAAGAACCTAATTGTGGTTAGACCACATGGGTAGAACAGGGTAGGACCACACCCAAGAGGTTAAACCAAGCTTAAATATATGTCCTGAATACCCTTGGGAATTGATATCTGAACATTTTTCACTACATAAAACCAGATTCACATTTAATAGCTTCAGTCCCTTCTATTCCATAGGAGGCGACGCTAATAAGCTAATCTATTGACACCCCTCCTTCTGAAAGCCCCAGGGATGCGAACAATCACTTTATTGCACCAACTAGCTAGGAAGGCTGTGTATGGAAAATGATTCTACTGCACTTTTACATTTCAAGCACCCCAGACAGTTTCTCTGCTTGAGGGCAGACACATACCTTTATGGAAAGTTATAAATAAGTTGCTCACATGGCCCTTACCTTTATGCTGGCCAACAATTCAGTTACTAAAAATGTAAAGCTACTTCCCCTTCACTTAAGGACAGGCGATTCTGCTCTACTCAATCTACCACAGACAACCGGCCTGCACTATTTATAGATTCTTTTGGCTCTGAAACTCTTTGGAGGTGGGGGGAGGGGGGAGGCCACGTTCCAGCAACACAGAACCATTCACTTTAAAGCTTAAAAAATAATTATTTCAATATATGTTCACATCTTAGACATCAATTGTGCCAATTAAGACGGTTTTTTCTATTATTCTCCATGTAGGAATTTATGAAAGGCACTTCATCATAGATCAATCTAGAATATTCTAAACTTTCCCCTGGGGTCCAAGAGATAATGATGAGGTGTTAGTTTGGTGGAATCATGATTTTAAGGGCGGGGGGAGGTCTGGCAGGCCTCTATGTCTTCACATACACACAGTTTACTTCCAAAAGTTGATTTTTTTTTTCTTTTTTTACTTAAATGACCCTCTGTGTACTTTAACTTCTAAAGTTTCTTACAGCAGTGGACTTTAGGAAACCAATGCTATTGCTTGATTTCGCCTACCTGGGACCAACAATTTTCTGGTCACATGAGAGAAAACCAAAGTCCTTATTTTCCAAACCTCCTAATATAGAGTTCTGAAAACCAAGGTTCATCAGTTTCCTTCCTATTTCAACTTCTTACAGACAACCATCAAACAAGAAAGACTGCTAATCGAAAACATCCTAAACATATTCTTAGAATTCTCATTAAGTACAATGTCTACAAGGGAAAAAAAGGTTTCTAAGACCTAGATCCCACCTGATTTGGGGAACAGGGCTCTGCAGGTTAAAGTTGTAGTAGGACCACTGAGAGACCACTGCACATCCCCTGGTGAAGCCTGTCCAACTGCTTGGATTTCTCCATTGTCATGGTTACCAACCCAGTCTGGGCCCTCAGGTACCAAAATGTGAACCACTGAACTATAGCCTTCCCAAAGGCCTTCATCATCCTAATCCACACTAACACTAATACTCCCTAATGGATTTTCCTAAACCTGCAATAGCTCCCTGCTATCTATCAAACTAAGTGCAAAGTACTTGGTATAAACAGTATAAACATCTGAGACCCTCTACAACTTCTTTTACCAGCCCACATATTCAAGCACCTAAAAATCTGAACCACTCCTTGTCCCTCAAACAGTTGCAGTACATGCAAAGCTATACATCCTCTGGCTTTGCTCATGCAATTCCACCTGCCTGGAAGGCCCCCAGCCATACCCACCACACATCTACACCCCTAGTTGTATAGACTAAGCATGTGAAAACATACCTAAGGACAAGAACAATTTTTCTTTCTCACAAAGCTGAGCATGAAAGGGCAGTGACCTCCCTAAATGCATGCAAACTTAGTAGCTTTCTTCTATCCCACCTCAAGTATTTCAAACCAGAGATAATTATGAAAGCGTATTTTCAATTTTTGGCACACTCCAAAAGCCACCCGTATCCACTAAAATCCAAATTCTCTTCAGATTTTATTTATTTATTTGACAGGGAGAGAGAGATCACAAGTAAGCAGAGAGGCAGGCAGAGAGAGAGGAGGAAGCAGGCTCCCCTCGGAGCAAATAGCCCAATTCGGGGCTTGATCCCAGGACTCTGAAATCATGACCTGAGAGGAAGGCAGAGGCTTAACCCACTGAGCCACCCAGGTGCCCCTAAAATCCAAATTATTGTTAAGCAGCATAACAAAGAGAAACTATCCTGAGTGATCACTTGTGTACTTTCAAGTATTTCAAGAGTCTATCCTGCCAAATTGCCAACTACAAAAAACCTGGATGCCAAGACAAAAACATGGTATAAATGGGCTCCAACCTCTGGCTAGCAAGGTTACAGAGATGTGGCATCTGGAATGTGGGTCTAACTTGAGGAGGAAAATGGCAGAAGCAGAGTTAGATGTGAGGAAAGAAAAAAACAAAACAACAAAAACAAAAACCCACATACTTTTATAATGCAAAGGTGTTTAAAAATGCATCATAACTAAGTTATGGATCTCAAACAGTTTTAATTTGATACAGACTAAAATGTTAAAGCCAATATAAAAGGCAACATCTCTAAAAACAACCTTGGCCAGGGTCAAGGGTGAGCATTTCTCTCTCACTTTGAAAGGTCCAGCTTGGATAAAGTGACTTTGGTCTGGACACTTCCTTCCAAGCTAGCAGGTTCTCAACACCTCAAGTAGCAGAGCCCTAGGACAGAATCAGGATATTGCAAAGTCTTTCCTCTGACCACAAACCTCTCTAAAAACCAAGTTACAAGGAGAACAGAAGGCATCTGTCTCTAAAAAGAGGAGAAACTACCAAAATAAAGCCAGAAACTTCGGCCCAAAAGCATTTTCCTTTGGGGAATGCAACGCAGGGAGCTAAAGCACTGGAAATAATCAGCAGAGTAATAAGAACCTACAGATGAGAGCTGGGTATGCAGCTGATGGGGCTATCTACCCAGCAGACACCATTCCCACATAATAATTTTTTATCTTTCCCACTAAAATGGCATTTTCAGGATGTATTTCAGCTTTACTGAATTAAGAAACGGAAGAACTCAACCAAGCACTAAAATCATGGGACTGATGTGTCAACTACAGGAATGAGCCATCAGTTTGTTTTCTTTAAACCTCTTTACTTTGTCCTTGCTAAAATAATAAAGGCTTGTGGTTTTAAACTTCATGTGATTTCCTCAATCCTAGAGTCCTTGTCAATTCCCCACCCCACCCCCATAACCATTTTAGCTGCCTCACAGGCTCTATGGATTCCTCAGCCTTGTCAAGCTTGGATTTTTGGCCTTGGGACTAACAAGGGTCCAAGAGCTGCCAGAGACAATACAACGAACAGCTGCAGGAGTCACAGGGAGAATGTTCTTTGGCAGTGAACACCAACATTTCTCTGTCTCTGGGCCCTTTATGGCTCCTACAGACAAACTACAGAGTCTTTCTGACGCCACTCTTCCTGAGGTTTTGTAGTTCTAAGAGCTGGCAGGATTAAAACCTTTGAGGTTACAGAGTAAAGCTAATGAATTTAGAAGTCCCAAGTCCTCCCCTCCATTCTATGTCCATTTCAGGCACCCATGCTGGGCAAGAGAAAAGCAAAGCTCTGGTGAGAAAGATTTGCTTAAGCTTCACACACTGTTCATTCATTCATTCATTCATCCATCAAACACTTGCATGCAACTCCCACAACCTAAGGACTGTCCCAGGTACTTGAGATACAGTAAAGAAGATGAGTCCTGGAGTGTACGTTTGCAAAAGGAGGTGTGTGCAGAAGACCACAAATGAACATATATAAGAAAATAGTCTAGGGCGCCTGGGTGGCTCAGTGGGTTAAAGCCTCTGCTTTCGGCTCAGGTCATGATCTCAGCGTTCTGGGATCGAGGCCCGCATCGGGCTCTCTGCTCAGCAGGGAGCCTGCTTCCTCCTCTCCCTGTCTCTCTGCCTGCCTCTCTGCCTACTTGTAATCTCTCTCTCTGTGTGTCAAATAAATAAATAAAATCTTAAAAAAAAATAAATAAAAATAAAAATCTTAAAAAAAAAAAAAAAAAGAAAATAGTCTAATAGCTATAAAGAAGTGAGCTTTAGAATAAAAGAAAATGTAGAGCCGAGCAGGGGTTGAGAATGTAGAGGGGGGCAGTTTACGATATTAAACAGTAGGCATCCTTAAGAAGGTGAACTCTGAGCAAGGTTTGGAGGAGATATAAACTAGTCACTGTGCGGGGGAAATAGCTCACCTGGATGTCCACATCCTAATCTCTGAAATCTATAAATATGTTGTTATAGGACAAGGAGGATTTAAATTGCAGAAAGAATTAAGGCTGCTACTCAAATGACTCCAAGATGAGGAGATTATTCTACATTACCCAGGTAGGGCCAGTGTAAGCAGAAGAGTTGTTTTAATTATAAGAGGAAGACTAGACAGTCAGTGTTAGAGTAACACAGCATGAGAAAAAGACTCAACCGACTTTGAAAATGGGGACAGCCACTAACCAAAGAGTGTGTGCAGCCTCAAAAAGCTGGAAAAGGCAAGGAAAACAGATTCTCCCCTACAGACTCCAAAAGGAATGCAGTCCTGCCAACGCCCTGATCAAAGTCCAGTGAGACCCACTTCAGGGGGCTTGAACTTTCAAAGCTGGAAGATAATAAATTCACATTGTTTTAAGCACCGAGATTATGGTTATTTGTTAGAGATGTAATAGTGAACAAACACATCCCCATGGGGATATCCAGAAGCAGCACATTCCAGGCAGAAACCATCCAGCCTGAAGCTACAAGTGAGAGGAAGAGGAGTCAAAGAGGTAATAAGGCCAGACCATATATAGCTTTGGAGGTGTAGGGAAAAACAAAGGTTTCTTTGACCCTCTTAGGATCCCTGTCTGGGTCTGAAAATTAGACTAGCAAAGACAAACAGATTAACAGGAGAAAAACATACAAATTTTATTAAACTTTTACATGTCTGTGGGAGCCTTCACAAGAAAATGAAGACCAAAAGTAGTGACCAGAGCAGGAAACTTTTACACCTTTTAGATAAAGAATAAATTGGTGAAAAACTGACAAAATAGGGGTGCCTGGGTGGCTCAGTGGGTTAAGCCTCTGCCTTCAGCTCAGGTCATGATCTCAGGGTCCTGGGATCGAGGCCCGCATCGGGCTCTCTGCTCAGCGGGGAGCCTGCTTCCTCCTCTCTCTCTCTCTGCCTGCCTCTCTGCCTATTTGTGATCTCTCTGTCAAATAAATAAATAAAATCTTTAAGTAAGTAAGTAAATAAATAAATAAATAAAACTGACAAAACAGAGGGGTTGAGGCTAGAGGTATTAAATGATGAAGAAGTGACTGGGAAGAGAAGGGTTAGTTAACAAGGTTTGTTTGTACTAATTTCTCACACCCAAATTCCCTGTCTCTGGTGATAAGATTCTTCCTTCCTTCCAGTACCCTGTGGGTACCTTTCACATATAGAGTTTTACAACCTGTTTCAGGGAAAAGGGGGTGGTGGGCAGAGTGACCTTTCTGCTTCTGTTTTCTCAAACTCCTTCAAATTAAGATACTCAATATGCCAAGGTGTCATATTTTGAGGTAGTGTGTCCTGAACCCCATCAGAGGCCACCGTAAGATCTTCAGCAAATCAACAGCGTGTGGCTGTTGTAAAAATAAAGCACATATGATGTATGGGAGGACTCCACAAGTTTGGCAACAGGAAGACCTATCAAGAAACAACTGCAGTAACCCTGGTATAGAAAGATAGGGACTCTAACCAGGGTGACACCAGAGAAGAGAATATACCCAGAAGAAAACATGTTACTAATGTGCTACTTTAATTACATCATTTAACTGTTTAAATCCATGATCAAAAAATTGGTTTTGATTCTAACCTCTCACAGGCTCACCAACCACCATTGCCATTTATTAAGACCTAGGCACTAAGAATACAAGATAACTAAGCAAAGGAATGACTTTCTATAGAAAGCTGTCTTAAAGGGCGGGGGGAGGGGGTGCAGATCTGCACGAGGAAATCCAATACATGAAAACTGAGTTTATGAATATTATATCAAGAGTTATTCATTTTATATATGAATTCATTATGGAAGAATTCAGTGATTCATTTAATATGTTAAAAAAAAGTTTAAAAATGGGAGTCACTTGTGCTATGCCCCACAGCAGCAAACCAAGACTTAATTCCTAATCTAATGGCAGTTTCAACCTATCCAAGGAATACAACCTTAAAACTAGTAAATGTGGAACTGTCCATTGTCCACCCAACAGACCCCTTCTGTCCCTCCAAAGAAAGATGAGGTAATTCACTTTTTTCCTTGTCCTTGCCCCCTTCCACTTTTTAAAAGACTCCCACTTTGTTCACTCTTTGGAGCTCCTTTCTGTGTGCTAGACAGGATGCTGCCCAATTCTGGAATTGCTAAATAAAGTCAATAAGATCTTTGAAATTTATTCAGTTGAATTTTGTTTTTGTTTGTTTTGATTTGGTGGCAGTGATAAGATGCAAAGTGAACTTCTGATGACATCCAGGGCAACAAAAACATAGGAGTATTTGCAGAATCCTTGAGTTCTAGGTCTTTCTCACCATTCCCAACAGCCATGATTAAGTAAGTTCCTTTTACTTTTGAACACCACCCTCTGCCTCCGTCAAGCTCCCAACCTAAGGAGCTTCTAGCTGAGGGCAAGTCAGTTTGTGTTTAGCAGATGGTTACACCAGGAACCCAGAACCCAAGCCCTTTGCCCTTGGGTCAGTCCACAATTTCCCTTTTTGGAAACCCAGTCCAGTACACACTCCTCATTCTTAAAGTCTGCCTGTCTTTTCCCAATTAAAGGTTGGGAACTGCTGGTGGCATACACAGGGCCTTCTCTTGGCCAGTCTGCAGTAACACCTCTTGGTTACTGCCCGTGTGTTAAGGTGCACATTTGTCTTGTTTGTGTAAATAAAGGCTATTGTTAATGGGAATCTCGGGAGGGGGGGGAGGCCACAAAAATTGGTGGGTACAGGTAAAGCACTAAAGAGCAGTCAGAGCACTCACCACCTAACTCAAAGACTCCTATGATAGGATAAGCTAGGGGGATAAGAAACAGGTTGGATTGGGGTGCCTGGGTGACTCAGTGGGTTAAAGCCTCTGCCTTTGGCTCAGGTCATGATCTCAGGGTCCTGGGATCAAGCCCCGAGTCGGGCTCTCTGCTCAGCAGGAAGCCTGCTTCCTCCTCTCTCTCTGTCTGCCTCTCTGCCTACTTGTAATCTCACTCTCTCTCTAGTAAATAAATAAAATCTTAAAAAAAAAAAAAGAAAGAAAGAAAAGAAAAAGAAACAGGTTGGATTAATACTAGAGTCACCTGCCAACCTCAAACTTTCCATGTGGGGCGCCTGAGGGGCTCAGTCGTTTGAGTGGTCTGCCTTCTGCTCAGGTCATGATCCCAGGGTCCCTGCTCTGCGGGAAAGCCTGCTTCTCCCTCTCCCACTCCCCCTGCTGGTGTTCCCTCTCGTTGTGTATCTCTCTGTCAAATAAACAAATAAAATCTTAAAAAAGAAAAAGAAAAAGAAAAAAAGAAATTTCCATGCAATGAGGTATACTGTAAAACATCACAAAGTTCCCAACCCAGATGCACATCCCTTCCAGCTATCAGTCCAGCTCCAAGAGATCCAAAGGCTTACCTAAAAAAAATTTTTTTAAATAAAATAAAAAATAGAATTAAAAAAATTAAAAACTAAATAATAAAGAAGATCCTTAAATTCTAAAAAGCTAAGCAAACCACAATCCAGGACACTTGCTTACTTTAAGGTCTAAGAACTATGATCCCAGAAGCTGTAAATATCTACATAAATAACAAAACCTTACTAAAAATAACCTAGAATTCGAGAAGCTCATTCTGTTATGTCCTGAGAACTCAGCTTGGTAACCATCAGGTTAGGGGCTCCAAAATACCACAGGGCAGAAATATGCGTTGCACCCCATTTGAGGTAGATATGGCTAGACAGAAATGTGAGTTGCTCTCCACTCATGGTTAAGGGTCTTCCCAAACTGCTGCCAGTCCCATCAGGGAAATTACCGTGGCCATTATGAGAAATGTTCCAATTAGTAAGATCACTTCAGAGGTACAGTAAAAAAGTAAGGGCTCCCAGATTAAGCAAAAAGAATGGGATACCTATTTGAACTGATACGCAGAAGGCTCCAAAAGGTTTCAAGATTCCAAAATAGCTTCACTGAAAGATTCATTGTAGAAGGCTAATGACAAATTAAAGACCTAAGAGATGCCTAAAACAAAAGACTATAAAATGAATGCCAACTCCTACTGCTCCCCTCTATCCTTCTTTATTCAAGTACTCATTCTAGTAATCCTGTCTAAATTGTCTTTCTACTCTAAAAAGGTTACAAGACCATAAAAAAGAAAAAAATTCTGCCAAGTTAAGGGACAAAGTTCAGGAAGATTATTCTTCTCAAACAACAACAAAAGAGAAAAAGTCAATTAAAACTCACAAAATGAAAAATTCTTTTAAATGTCTTCTCCACAATTATTAGTAAAAAGTTTTCACCATCTGAGCAAGTAACCTCAATTTATCTCACTTACCAGAAAAACAACTTAGATCCAAATTCTTTCATAATTACTGAGTTTTGTATTATTATATCTGACTCACAGCAGTAATTTAAAATAGAAGCTACATGGTCTCTGCATCTATGTGTTTGTGTGTCTACATGTTCATACATGCCTACACATACATTATACATGTTGTGGTATTTTCTACCCTCCAGATGGTATTGCCAAAAATCAATTTGTGAAAGAACTCTATGCAAATGACTTTAAGAAAACAAAGTGCTGATATGAACTAAAGTGTTCCTAAAATTCTCAGAAACCTAACAGAAACTAACCCAAGTGTATTTCCAGTTCAGGGGGATCTGGGAAAATATTCAGTATGAAAGCTAATTTAAATTTGAAGGTTTAATTAAAATAAACATTATCTTTAGAATTATCAACACTGAATATAATGCATACAACTTTTATTCTACCTGGATTAGTCAAATAAGTTCATGTTTTTGTTATAAAAGTTGTCAGCAAGAAAAATAAGTTGGTATGATGAAATTTTCATAAGTAATCTAAACATAATTACTGAGAATAAGTAAATTAAATAGATGTAAGCAAGACTAAAGTTTTTAGGTCAATTTTTTAATAGTCTCCCCAGATCTTCTTCGTAACCTGGAATCTTACAGTTGTGCTAAGTTAAATTAAATGATGAATAGTCATTAAAAATCAAAATCAATTCCAAATATGATAAAACACAAGAACACTAATTACTAAAAATAGGCTTATCCACTTTTGGCTTCCTTTACAGAGGAACTAGAGATATTTTGGGTCTATTAGTAAACATGCTTTGTGCCATGCTGAGAAATTTACTATGAGAAACATATGTTTCCAAAAATTATAAAAATTACTTATAAACTTGCCAAGCCACAGAACGCTAATTCCAAAAGACAATTCACAGTTGTGTACTTCTTTACTAAAAATGAAGGTTTTTAAGCATTAAGAATTCTAACATACCTAATTAAAGTGACTAGAAATGGGGCGCCGGGTGGCTCAGTGGGTTAAAGCCTCTGCCTTTGGCTCAGGTCATGATCTCAGGGTCCTGGGATGGAGCCCTGCATCAGGCTCTCTGCTCAGCAGGGAGCCTGCTTCCTCCTCTCTCTCACTCTGCCTGCCTACTTACTTGTAATCTCTCTCTCTCTCTCTCTCTCTGTCAAATAAATAAATAAATAAAATCTTAAAAAAAAGGTGAGTAGAAATAATAAGAGAATAACTACATATTCAAGGAATGTAGAATATGGGTTTTGTTTGTTTGTTCTGTCTAGAAAAGACATGAGGTTTGAAGATGGGTTTCTGTTAAGGGAAAATGAAATATATTTTCCCAAAGGAAAATCTATTGCAAAATGGAAAAGGGGAAAATAAAGGACAAATTAACTAGAAAGTTGGGAAGAGAGAAAGAGAATCTTACCTCGTTTGGATCAGCTGGTTAAAAGTAAATGAATTTATTATAAGGGTTATAAAAGTAAGCTGTAAAATCAGTAGTGTACTTATGTAAAATTATCACTCAATTTTCCTTTATCTGCTAAAAAGACAAAGTTTTCTTGGGACTACTAGTCTGCTCCTGATAAATTGTTATAGGTTTTTCTTTGCCTTTTAAGCATTCTCCCTGGAAAACAAAGATTTTGTGTCTTGTCAAAATAATTCCCTGTGTTTCATGTCATTTTTTTCAGGTCTTTGATTATTTTTGAAATCTTAGTCTTCCACATTAAAAGAGTTAAGGTTTGTTGGTTTTTTTTTTTTACAACGATTTAACTTTCTGCATTTGCATTCAAAATCTTTAATCATCACTATGCAAAATGGATAAATAAGTATTGTTTCAAAGTAACGTACGATCCTACTTGACGAAGTATTTTAAAACCTTTTCGACAGTGCTGATAAACTTCACAAAATCAAATTCTAAATGATGTCTTTCTGACCTCAAAAGAACGAGATTTTTCAGAGCGTCCCTGGAACATTTCAAAAGATATGGCTTCTCTCCTTATAAAAAGGGAGATGATAAATTAGCCTTATATGATAAAATTACATGAGAAGCACTGTCAAGAATACTAAGGTTTTTTATGTTGTATTTGTATAGATATATTTTAGGATTCCAGAAATTGTATGAAACCACAAGAGATCTGAAATACCCTGGTATAATGTTATCAGTCATAATTCCAGGTGTTATCTTAAGATACTGTATATCACAAAAATAACCAAATTTCCTTGTCAATTCCATTATGATGAACACTGATCAGATCTTTTAAAAATGAAATCATTTTGGGGGCGCCTGGGTGGCTCAGTGGGTTAAACCTCTGCCTTCCACTCAGGTGGTGAGGTGATCTCAGGGTCCTGGGATCCAGTCCTGCATCAGGCTCTCTGCTCAGCAGGGAGCCTGCTTCCCCCTCTCCCTCTGCCTGCCTCTCTGCCTACTTGTGATATCTCTGTGTCAAATAAATAAATAAAATCTTAAAAAAAAAAAAACCTTTAAAAAAATAAAGAAATAATTTTTAAGCCTTTTGTCCTTTGCAGAGTTAACTGTTTTACTCTAACGCTTTTGCAAAAGTGCTTCATCTTTAAGGAGATTCACGGAAAGCACCTTGACAACTCCAAGTTTCTGTTAACATTAAGATCATAAAACTGCATTGTGTAAAAATCACTAGAACTAATGGGAAAACTGGATTTAAGCAGAACAAGTATTAATGGAGAAGAACTATAACCTTCAGGACTTTTTGTTTGAAAACATTGCTGGTTTCTTAACATTTTGAGTTGGTAGATTTAAAGAAATCTTTTTTCTTAAACTGTCTATGACTTACAGAAATTTGGTAAAGCATACCTTTGTAAACGAGGAAGAAACATTTACTTTTTTTCCCTACCAACTCCCTCCAAAATTTAGAAACTGAGTATTCTTTTCATGGCAATACAAATATTTATATAAATTCAGTAAGAATCTGTTCTCCTTGTACCAAGACACAACAGGAAACACTAATCAAATTACCAAAGCTTTGAATGGAATGGTATTACAGTAGGTAAGATGATGAGTCCTTAGCTTGGCTTCCTGGTCTCCAAGTTTTTCAGTTCAATGTAAGATTCCTTATGAAAGGTTCCAGCAAAGGAATCTTAAAAAGATCTTGTATGGTCAACCACTCTTCTTACTGCACTTATGTCAAGCCAATTTAACACAAACAAATGAGTTTTACTATGATTAGGACTTGGGGGGGGGATGGGGGTAACTACAGAGAAAATTTGTTTATGCCTTTGTAGATATTAAATTCTAATCCCATTGCCTTTGAGGCTACATACCTGTAGAACAGACTGGGTCCTAAGTTATTCTAGTTTCCTAAAATATTTGGCTATGACTTTCCAAACCCATGTTTCAAATCTTCTCCCATCTTTCTGATGTGGAATCACTAAGAACAAAGACTGCCCCTAAAATCTCCTTGAAGGAACTATACCAGGTCCTCCTCACTATCCAGACAGCAGCCAAACTTCAGGGACTAAAACCTCAGGCACACGTTTCACAGCTAAAGAAGGCTTCACCTGACATCTGTAGTCCTGTACAAACACTGGAGACCTTCAAGTCAAATTGCTGTGGAAGAGAAGTAGCTGACATCGACGCAGACTGCCTCCTCCCAAGACACAGAATCAAGACTTCATACCTTAACTAAACATGAAACCCTTTTGTCTTCTCTTTCTTTGCTTCACCACAGCATTGGGCTAGAAAGATAACACCATCATCTGTCTGTCCCAGACCACTGCTAAGAGGGGTAACCTCTCAGTCTGCTGGATTTATCATTACAAACACCAATCTCCCCATGGTTCTGGAGACCCCCTGGGTCCACTTACCAGTCTCTGGTTAACAAGCCAAACCCACAGAAACTTGGGGCCAGGCTCTGTATGAAGAAAGGGACATAAAGCCAAGGCTAATCAGAATAAAACCACCTACTCTGGTCTGCAGACTCAAAATTTACAGGCCTCCATGCCTGTCACTTTTCCTATCTGGGTTCACAGGCTCAAATGGAAATTATCAGGAGGCATTCATGATTTAAAATTAGCTTCCATTGGCAAATCAATGCTCTCCTTGCTACAAATAAAGGAAAATGAGGATATGGTCAGGGCCCTTTCCTTAACTCTTCAAAGTACTGCAGAATCTGATGCTAAAACAGTTAAGTACCCAACAACTAGACTGTCTGGCCGAAGACATTCTTGATACTGAGACAGCCTTTAGCTATCTTTTAGGTTGGCAAGGAAATGTCTGTGTTGTTGCCAAAATCACCTACTAACCTTGGATTAACACCTCCTGGGAAGTTGAAACTCAGTGACATAAGATCCTATGAGTGCACTGACTTAGGTGAATCCTTCAATAGGGTCTCTTTCTTTGACTTGAGTTTGATTGCTCTGGGTCTTGGAGACCATGGCTCCAAAGTACACTCCAAACATGGAAATCATCCTGTTTAAAATAATCATAGTAGTCTCCCTACCATGCTATATCCTCTGAAAAGCTACAAATGCATGCCCACAACCACTACGCATCAAGCAAATGATCTCCCTAAGACTGGACTGTCAAAAAAGTAACCAAGAGAATGACCAGGTTAAAAATTGTGAACCTGAAGTAAAGATCTGTAACATCAGAAAGATTAAGAAAAAATCATCAAGGCCTATGAATACCACACAGAGGATCAACAAAGACTTAAGAGAACTTCCGAGCAGTAGTTGGGAGTGGTGATAATGCCTTGAATTTTTAATCACAACTTTCAGTTAAACTGAGTCTGATCAAAACGGGGGGTCATTGTTAAAAGAGAAAAAATGGGTCCAAAGTGGAGTTACTTGTGCTAAGCTCCACATTAGCAAACCAAGACTTAATTATCTACCCTAATTACAGTTTCAACCCCTCCTGGGAATGTAACCTTCAACTAGTAAATCTGGAATTTCCTAGTCAGTACTAGTGAGGAAATATGCTTTATCAACCCAGTCTGTCCCTCCAAGAAAGATGGGGTAATCCACTCTTTCCTTATCCCTATCACCTTCTGTCTATAAAAATCTCCCATTTTGTTCAGTTCTTTGGAGATTCTTTCTAGCTCCTAAACAGGATGCTGCCCAATTCATAAATCACTAAATAGGGGTGCCTGGGTGGCTCAGTTGTTAAGCACCTGCCTTTGGCTCAGGTCATCCAAGGGTCCTGGGATCAAGCCCCACACATCAGGCTCTCTGCTCAGGGGGATGCCTACTTCTCCCTTCCCACTCCCCTTGCTTGTGTTCCCTCTCTCTCTGTCAAATAAATAAATAAAAATCTCAAATAAGTAAATAAATAAATAAAATCACTGAATAAAGCCAAGGTCTTTACAGCTTACTCAGCTGATTTTTTTTTTTTTTGCAAACAGTAAATGTAAAATTTTTAAAAATCAGAGTAATTTGAAAGATGCAATTATTAAACAGTCAGTAGATCAGAAATTGATTCACAACCTTTGAGAACCTACTTAAAGCTGTCAGAATTCAAAATAAGAATAGATCTCAATATTCCTCCCAAAAGTTAAAAAAAAAAATACATGAAGGTAATGAGAATAAATTACTTGTTATGCAATGGAAGTAAGTTTTTCAATGTATATTCTTCAAAAGAGCCATTTATACACCTCCAAAACAGTGAAAGTTAAGCCAGGGGTTAACTCAATCCTGGTTATAGGCTGGAATACACTACCTTCTAGTGATGAATCATTCCAACCTCATTCTTTCATTCTAACCTCAGTGGGCCTAATTAATTTCCAAGCCATTATTTGGCTATAGAACCTAAAAAGAGATATGAGCATAATAAGAATAAAATCAACTACTCCCACAGTTTTGTAGCAGAGTTCTCGTTTAGTATAGGCAGATAAATCTGAATTGCTAAATTAAGACAGTTAACATAGTAATCAACATAGAAATTGGATTAACTTCACATTCTTCCACTAAAATCACAGCTAAAGGGAACCCCCTCAGGGTAGTAACAAATTGTGAAAGGCTGATTGGAAATCCTCAAATTAATCCCAGTAGTTGAAGGTTTTCATTAGGTAGGTTAAAAACATAGCTCCACAGTAGGTTACAGACACTAAAGTACAGTCATATACAGGCTCCAAAAGAGAAACTGTGCCTAGTCTTAAAGGGACTATAAGACAAGGAAGGTTTATGGTCACAAATATTTTTATCTCACAAGTGTTACAAAGAGCCACAATACTCCATCTGGCCACTAAGGTTAGCATTTCACTCTTCACTGTCATTTAGCAAGATTTAGGACAGAAAGCCAAAAACCTTAGTTAGTGTTTAATCCCTAGCAGCTAATACCAAAACGTCAACAAAACAAGGTATATTTCCTTAATAATGTTGGGAGGCTTCAAATATTTCTTTCGAACCTCAGAGAAACTGAAAACAAAGAGTGGCTACCTTCAGACACAGAAAATCTTATAATTTGTTACTGTGCCATAAAGACTAGAACAATAGGCTCTCACCCTGCCCACTTTAGGACTATAGGAGAATAAACCTCAATCAATACACTCAGCCAAGCTTCCTTCCTCTCTGAAATGTAGATCATCTCACTGGTATTCGTCTATGAAATGTATTTTTCTTTTCACCTGATGTTTAAAGTAACTGACATTCCCAAGAGTTGTATACTTTTGATTTAGAAACATGACTATGAATTATTTAGTATGGAAAGTTGGCGCTTCTTAAAAAACAAGGTTCACACTAAGAAAGATACTTTATTTCCTTTGGTCCACCTCTTCCCCTTCCTCCCTAGAAGACAGCTTTCTTTAAAAGCTACATCCCGGGCGCCTGGGTGGCTCAGTGGGTTAAAGCCTCTGCTTTCAGCTCAGGTCATGATCTCAGCGTCCTGGGATCGAGGCCCGCATCGGGCTCTCTGCTCAGCAGGGAGCCTGCTTCCTCCTCTCCCTGTCTCTCTGCCTACCTCTCTGCCTACTTGTAATCTCTCTCTCTGTGTCAAATAAAAAAAAAAAAAAAATCTTTAAAAGCTACATCCCAGCTGGAAAAAAAACAAAAAACCCACCGAGGTACATTTGTGGCTTCTTATGATAATTAAACTCCTAGTTACTGGCAACATTTCAGGAGGGGATATAAAGGGGAAAGGAGAGGGCAAGAACTAACATTCAGTTAATAGCCAAGGAAATTTCTAGTTAATCTCCTAAAATGTGTGTGTAAGAGCTAATGCTTTAAAAAAAGAAGGAAGGGGGCGCCTGGGTGGCTCAGTGGGTTAAAGCCGCTGCCTTCGGCTCAGGTCATGATCCCAGGGTCCTGGGATCGAGGCCCACATCAGGCTCTCTGCTCGGCGGGGAGCCTGCTTCCTCCTCTCTCCTCTCTCTCTGCCTGCCTCTCTGCCTACTTGTAATCTCTCTCTGTGTCAAATGAATAAATAAAATCTTAAAAAATAAATAGATAAATAAATAATAAATAAATAAATAAATAAAGAAGGAAGGAGCGCCTGGGTGGCTCAGGTCATGATCTCAGGGTCCTGGGATTGAGGCCTGCATCGGGCTCCCTGCTCAGCGGGGAGTCTGCTTCCTCCTCTGTCTCTGCCTGCCTGTCTGCCTACTTGTAATCTCTCTCTGTGTCAAATGAATAAATAAAATCTTTAAAAATAAATAAATAAATAAATAAGTTTCCTTTATAGTCAGCCTGCTTGCCTGCTTGTGATCTGATCTCTGTCAAATAAATAAATAAAATCTTTAAAAATATATAAAATAAAAAAGGAGGAGAGAAGAGAAAAAAGAAATTTAATACTAAACACTACAGGTGAGACCTCTTTCTTAACTTCAGATCTTGTCTGCTTAAAATCCATAGTGGGCATATACACCCAATCCCAGATCTCAGATACCTCTCTAACAAGGTAAGGGGTCCAAGTGCTTAAGTTCCCTGTCAGTGACTGTCGCTTCCACTTTAGTTAGATTTCCCTTTTGCAAGTTATCTATTACCAAAATAAAGCACATTTTAAATAAATGCTTAAGGATTTCTAAAAGTACATTGGGGCAAGTCCCCCCACTGCATAAATGAACAATGAAGCAGGTGTGTGGGCATACACGTGCATACAGAACCTATTTATGTATGTACATATAATTTCCAAGAGTTAACGAAAAGCAATATTGACCTCCTATAGGGTTAAGTATTGAAAGGGTGTGTATATGATACCACAGGCTACACTTTAACATAGGAAAATTCTTAAGACTCAAACTACAAAGACAGCTAGCCTTAAATTATTTCCATTCTAGTAAGGGAGGAGTAGGTATAAGGGTCTGTTTTCTTTAAAAGCTTTAATTATATACGTATTATTTAGCCACAGAGTATGTCAAAGCACTTTACAAATTCTGAGGTGCCAAGTAAATACTAAGGGCTAGTATTATTGTTAGACAAAGGGAGATGCCTCTTTTAAAATGTTACCATAGAGAACGTGCTTATCTTTCTCTTCGGTTAAGGTTTAGGCTCCCCTCCCCCATGTCTATGGGCAACATGGATAGAGTTTTGCTGGGAGCTTCTTAACATGAAAAGAGACCACTGTGGACAGAAAGCGTAAGTGTACTTTGCCCAACCATGACTGTCAGCTCCAGTACAGGGCCTCTGAAGCAGATGCTGTGTTAAACTACATTTAGCACACAGCCACAAATGGTGACTAAGGAGGATAAGAATTTTTACTTGACTTGCTGCAATTTTTAACCCCAGACCTCTAAAGACTACATTTAAATACACAGAGTGCCAATAGCCTGTTTCAGATCAGAGTTACGGCCTTGTCTATTTTAATTTACCTTACTTTATAAAGTGTACACACACACACACACACACACACACACACGAGTGCACATGCCTTCCATTCTCCCCGACTCCATCCTCTCATGCTCAGCTGCTCAGCCTCTTGGAATTTTAATATTTAAAATTAGAAACTGCTACCTCACTGTTCCTTTGGCTAAGAACTCTAAGGATGACACAAGCATCTTCCACTTCAACACAAGAGAGAACGGGCATGCAGAAGTCTCAGCCATGAATGTACTCTAGAATCTAGACTGATTATGTGCACACTGAGATGGGTCACATGGTGCCACAGTCTCTACAATCCACAGATCAAGGATATGGTCCACACACACCCACATACAACTTTGTTGTCCCTTATCATCTTCCTCCTATCATGATTTTCAAAATGCACTGAATTTGAACATTCTTCTTTTAGGCCTGCCCTAACTTCAATTTTGAGACAATGTTTAATTTTAAAAATTATTTATTTAATTTTTAGATTAAATTTAAAATTATTTAATTTTAAAAATAATAAAATTAAGGTATCTTCCTAAACTCTCCACAGGATTTGGGTATCTTATACTACAGGAAAAAAGTTCACATTATGTGAGTGCCTCCTGTAGTAGAATTTAATAAATCCTACTACCAACAGAAGGTAGGAAAAAGTAGGAAAGGAAAAGGAAGCAGCCATTTATCGATTCCTTATTCCAGGCAAGGCCTCAAACTAAATATTTTACAAACAAAATCCCACTTAATCCTCTTGTACACTATGAGTTATATACATTATCTTTAAATTACAAATGAAGATATCAAAATTTCAGATATCAAAACTTCAGGAGTCCATACAGCCATTATTAAGTAGAGAAACCGGGATTTGAAAGCAGTGCTGAGACTCCATCTGAAAACTCCTGAGGTCTTCTGCTTTCAGGCTTATTACCCTTTCTCCAATCCATCCTCCATTTCATAGCTACAATGGTCTAACCTAAAGGGGTCAACATCCCATAACCATGTCTCTTTTCCAGGTCTTCAGTGACTCCCCACTGCCTACAAAGCAACATCTCAGCTCAGCGGTGAGACACCCAACCTGACCTGGTTCCCACTTAGCTCTCCATGGCACACCCACCACTCCACCTCACACCACAGGAGGCTCCAGCAAACTCCTGGCAGTCGCTCCCTTGACCAGGCTGCTTTCCACAACCTCAATACCTTTCTTCTCCTGGTTATGGAAACATCCTCAGTACACAAAAAGGAGACACAAGGTCTCCAGAAAGCCTTCTGTAAACCACTGAGTTGGGCCAGATACTCCTGTGTGCTTCTATTAGCCAATGTACTCACCTTTAACTCCTCAGCAATAAATGTGAACGGAGGTCCATAAAGAGACAGAACATCAATGATTATAGGGCATGACAGGCACAGTGTGCTAGACTGTGCTGGAAAAACAAGGTGCGCAAAAAACCTACTCATATCCCACCCCTCATGGAGCTTCTCCAAAACACATCTGCACTCAGAGGCTTGCAAGGCAGTCTTTAAGAATCCACAACCAGGAATAATAGTCTCTCTGAATGACCTATGCTAAATACTGTGCTATCTGAGAAAGAATACAAGGGCAAAGTCATTGCCATGGAAACTACCACCTCTAACTTAAACATCTGAACTTAGACATATATTTGAGCAAAAATGAAGCATCTTCTTTACTAATGTTTAAAATGCTAGAAAGTAATAGGAGATCGTGCATAGTTTTCTCATTTAAACAGTAAACTGAATTTCTGACTCATTACAAAAATTTGAAATTACAAAGAAACACAAGCTGAAGTTTGTCTGCTTTGGGATTGCTAAAAGCTTCTTCCTACCCATTTCTTGCTGTAACGTTTTCCAGAACTTGCTCAGCACAGACATTTACATGTAAATTACTGTTAACAAGACTTTCAGAAAGTACCTACTATATAACAGGCAATATGCTAGCCCAGAGCAGCTTGGATTACAACCTCTTTTCAGCCTACAAGGAAAGAAAGTTTTACCCTCATTTACTACTTCAATCTCAGATGAACTTGGAAAAAAAAAAGGGTGAAGGGAATCCTCAAACCATTCTTGAGGCCATGACCCCGTATTTTTTACTCTTTTTCTGGAAGGAAAAAAAAAAAGGCAGAGACTGACACAAGTACACTCTTTCTTAGACACATTTTAGAGTTCTTTAACTTGATTTTGATTGCCACTCTCTGGTTAAGAATCATCACTATACAGGAAGTAGAATGGTTTAGAAATATGATTTTACTATACCCTTAGCCCTACCCAAGCATGCTTTTTAAAACCATCTTATGTTGGGCTAAAGCCCAGGATTCACAACAAACGCCTGGGGACTGCAGTCCTTGGAACTGAGCTGAGGAATCAGGATACTATTTTTCAATTTTCTATTTCAAGAACACGGAAAGCAAGAAGCGGGAAAGGAATCATCGAGGTAGAAGGAGAAGTAGTAAATTAAGACTGGAGAAAACTTACATCGCATTAGAACACTCATTAGAACAAATTTCATTGCCATCAGGTCAAAAAAGAACAATTACTATACATCACTGGCCAAGACACAGTAGTATCTGGCTAAAGTAACTTCTTGTCCTAAACTGAAAAAAACCGGTATCTTGACTTGCTGGGACTAAAGACAGCTGGCTTCCGCTTCCTATATTAAGAACTGACCAGGGGTGTCTGGGTGGCTCAGTTGGTTAAGCACCTGCCTTCGGCTCAGGTCATGATCTCAGCATCCTGGGATCAAATCCTGCATCAGGCTCTCTGCTCACTGGGCAATCTACTTCTCCCTCTCCCTCTGCTGCTTCTTTGCCAAATAAACTAAAAAAAAAAAAAAAAAGAACTGACCAAAAAGCACACAAATAAATCCTCTCATTTATCTATCAAGGTAGATTATCTATCAAGGTAGATTGCACATTATTGCACATTAATCAAGACCTGCTCAACATGGTTAACAAAAACAGCAACAGCCAGGTGATTGCTTTTGACATCTTTTGTGGTATAAAGCTCATCATATACCTAATGGCATGGTAAACAAGACCCAACAGTGCCTCTGACCAGAAAGAAGAAAAGCTGGACCAAGGAGGAGCCATATGGTATAAGGATAGAGTCAAAGTCTTCCTAATTCAAGTATTAGGCACTCAAATACATGCCCACAGTTAAACCAGAAATAAAGCTCTAAGACAACAATGGACTTTGCTTAAATAATCCATGCACAAAGTGGAAAAGGGGTTACAGGATCACACCTAAAAGGGAGAATAAGGAAAGGTACCAAAAAATAGTCATGAGTAACCACATATGATCATGCACATGCCTCTTGGAGGAAAACCATGAGATGGAGGGGGAAAGTTGTTAGGCAATGATGTTTCTCAAGACCTCGAGCATAGAAATCACAAGTGGAAACCAGAGGGCAGATTTAGTCTGCAAACATGTGTTATTTGGTGTATCTAATGTCTTTTTCTTTTTAATTAGTAATGTCTAACATTTAAAACTTTACCAATTTAGCTATTTCATAGTTTTTTGTTTGTTTGTTTGTTTTTAATTCCTAGCTTCTCTTAAAAGAGAGAGACTGGCCTCAGAGGCCACATCCCCACAGAGCTATTAGCCAACAGGCTGCCCTCTTAAAAGGAACATGTTCTCTGTAATTCTCCCAACACCGGCTTTACTCCTTTGCCTAGTTTCTGCAAAGGCTGGACCTCAAGGAAAACA
The DNA here is from genome assembly GCA_002007465.1 of Ailurus styani. Classification (NCBI taxonomy): domain Eukaryota; kingdom Metazoa; phylum Chordata; class Mammalia; order Carnivora; family Ailuridae; genus Ailurus; species Ailurus styani. Next base: position 620,160 of record LNAC01000444.1, on the reverse strand, counting down.
ACATCATAGCCTAAAGGTCAAACATGCTGAAGGGAGTACAGTTTTCCTACAGAGGTAGTGGAGAGGTTCAGGAAGACTGGAGTATTGGCACATGGGTGGGGGAACAGAAACGACGAGATCCCTAGTGCAAGATGCTTGCCAACTTCACTGTGGATAAAGCACAGAGGTACAGAGTGGGGTGAATTAATACTAACTGCTTTTGGCATGTCATGTTTATCTAAACTCAGGATTTTCCATTTCAAACCTGTCTATGAAATGAGCATAATATAAAATGAAGCATCGCAAAGGAATAAGCCTAACAAAGAACGAGGCAAAAAAACCCATCATGACTGTATTACTATACAACCCACATGCCCACCACTTACATTTGAGACCCTCTAAAACGAGATCCATTTTGGCATGTTACACTACTCTAGATTGGGACTAACTAGAAAGTCATCCTGTCCATTAAAATAATAGTAATAATAATATCCTATACCTTCCAGAAACTGAGGAGAAAGTTAATTCAAACCTAAATAAATATTTTAATACCAGAAAGAAGGAGAGAGAGGCACAGTGAGTGCTTTATATTGGGAGGAGAGGGCAAACACACAAAAATAGAAAAATCACTTTCATCATATCAGAAGCCCCTGAATTAATATAAACAAATGTGAAGGTTGAACTCTCTAAAAACTATCAATGACATGCCACAAATTACTTTTTCGAGGTAGAACAGAGGGTAAGTAGGGACAGAACAGAAGTATAAAGCAAAGGTCTTCCTTGAAACTTTTCCTGCAGCCTTCAGCTTACCAAATAACACTGCTCCAAAAACCTGTTTCAAACCAAAACAGCTGTCAGGCCACGGGACAGAGAAGACCCGAGCCTGCAGGAAGTCTTTGAGAGCAAGGAAGAGTAAAAAGCCTGAAGACTGGCCACTCACTTTACTGCAGGGTGAACATGCAAATCTGGAGGTGTCTGATGGAATGAACCACTAGAGGCTGGGCTGAATGCATTCTTCCAGGCCCCTGAAGCAATTTTGTTTCTCGTACAAGTTTTCAAAGCACTGCAAAAGGATCCTGCGGTCCATTTGGCAATATCAGAGCCATTACAATTTGGTTAAAATGCTGAGGTAATTAACTCGCCATTCTTTCCAATTCTCTAGAAATAGAGGTCTAAACAAAGAGCAAGGGACACCACCACCCAATGCTAGAATAATGATCTCCCAAGAATCTCCTGAACTGAGAAATATTTGAGCATTGTAAGTTTCGGTAATTGCAGGCAAAGACAAGGAGAAAACTATACTTTTCACCTCTTCTTGTTAACTAAAAGCCACAGCTAAAAATAAAAAGCCAGAGGAAATCCAAAATTGAGGGTTTTATAGGACACATTAAATTATTCTCTATCAACTGCAAATCTTTAAGGTTGCAGAGTATTACTTTAATGCTACTGATTTTTTTTTTACCCCATAATCCATGGTAATTTTCCTTAAAAAAAAAGTCCTCATGAACTTCCATTCTAAACTCTATTGTGAGGGAAGGAGGTATGAGTCCCTAAATGTGCAGAGCATACTGCCTATTTTGCAGATGGAATTAATGTCGATTTTCTTCTTCCAGGGCTGTATTACCAAACATCAACTGCGAACAGACCAATATTTGGCATTAAACAGCAGCAGTGCATTAAAATAATTAATTTATATTTGTTTACTAATTTAGTGTACGAGTTTCCAAAACAAAGTGGTCCAAAAACAGAGACCTTACTAAACATGGAATTTGAAATCTCACTTAAGTATAAACACTGACAAGTATGTAGTTCCCCCCTTGACACCTAATTGTTATTAACTCTCATGATAGGTTTTTCAGCCTAATAAACTTGGGAAAATGACTTTCCACATACTAAATTCCTCCAACTTTATAACAGTTTATAAGTACTGAGTATTATAGGTCTTTATATAATCACTATCTCATGGTATTTTTGGTCAATTTACTATAACTTGTAAGAGTTACACTCTAAAATACAAGAATGAACACCAGGTAAGAGGTATGGTATACCTCTTAGCTCATATCATTAATTATGTTGGCCCGCACCAAGATTCTCATTTTTTAAATTTTAGTTTAGTTTAAATAAACTAAATTTATTTTAGGGGAGGGGAAGATGGGGCAAAGGAAGAGAATATCCAAGCAGACTGCCTGACATGGGGCTTGATCCCACACAACCCATGAGATCAGGATCTGAGCCAAAACCAAGAGTCACTCAACTAACTGAGCCACCCAGGTGCCCCTTATTAAATTCTTAATTAAGGACCAAGGTTACAGAAATAAATGCACTGGATCAGTCTAAATTCAAATCAAAATTATCATGTATAATATACAGCAGCTTCCAAGTCTAGCTACAATTTCCCATATCCAAAATATCAGAACAAAATATACCCATCTGTATTAAAATGAAGGCTTCAATTCTTCAGAAAACTTATGAGATGGCCAGGTAAAAATCAAGGTCAAAAAAAGACAAGTCTCAGTACTACAGCGCATGTGGAGGAGATGTGGAGTTCACACTTTCACATTAACCAAAGTCAGGGCTGGGAAGTGACCTCGGAGACAACTATATGTCCTTCTCCGGTGCTCGTCTCATAGACAGGATAGAAGGATATGGAAACTGGAGAATAAAAGTAAAAGCATACATAAAGTAAAGAAGTTGGCTGCCAATCCTAATTGTTTTCTTCTTAGTATTTTGCTGATCTTTGACATATTTTAACCTCAGTAACTTCCCTTATCTAGGAAGTATAGATTTTTCCCATTCTGCCTATGAAACAGAGCTTTTATAAGAAATAAATAAAAGAGTGGCTTATGAAAATACTAAGACACTAACCTTCTTGAGAACAGTTTTCTGTTCCCACTTTCTTCTACCAGCACATTTCTAACTGATGCTAAGGTCAAGGTGTCACAATCACTATAACTTGGAAACCTCAAATTAACAAAGATAAACATACACTCCCTGCATACAGACCAGGCTGGCTGTGCTTTCCTCACTCACACTCACTCACTCACTCAAAAAAAAAAAAAAAAAAAGTCATTTTCTATCTTAAACTTAACTGTAAGCAGACCAAGAACTCTCATATACCATGTTCCAAGTACAAAATATTTAAACCACCACAGCAGACAGAATAGAGTATTTGAGTAGTTTGTATAACATAAAGTTTACGCAGATACTGATTCAGGTGCCACTTTTAAGAACCACACACTATAGGTACCCTGCGATAATTCATAATTAAAGTACACAGTAGGCATCTGCTTGCAGCCTAGCATAGGGTTTATTTAACACAAGGTCCTAACATGGTCAAACTGACAGTAGCCTGAAATTAATATTAAATGCTTAGCATTCTTAAAACATAAAAGAGATTAGTCCATTTTAAAGAGCTAGATACATGAACTAAAATCAAGCCTGATGATGATTAGTATGTAGCACAACGTACCAAGAAAATGACTTTATACAGCCCATACATCCTGGTTGCAGTCTGCTGCATGAAGCAATCCTACATGAATTTACTGATAAAGAAACTACTTATAATCCTATCAAACAGCTTGAGCAAAAGGGAAAAGCATAACTGAAGATAGAAACCCAAAACTCCAAAGGGTATAGGGGCCAGGGTGGGGGACTAGGAAGAAGAGCAGGAAGGAGGTCAAATTTCCTTGACAGTCTTGTACATATCGGATCAACCCTTTACTTCCCTTCTGGTGTTGTTTTGTTTTGTTTTTTAAGATTTTATTTATTTGAAGGAGACAGAATGAGGGTGAGAGAGATCATGAACAACAGGGAGGGGGAGAAGCAGACTCCCCTGTTGAGCAGGGAGCCACCAAGACTCTGGGATCCTGACCTGAGCGCAGGCAGTCGCTTAACCGACTGAACCACCCAGATAGATGCCCCTTCTCTCCTAGCTTCTTATCAGGCCCACATCCCCCTCCCAATCTGAGATCTCAGCTGGGCCCTCAAAGATCCTAAGATACTAAGTATTTTCCTAGTGAGAAAAAAACAGAGAGCCCATCACATTTCCTAACGCATCCAACAAACTCATACCTCAAAAGGGCAGGAAATACCTGGAATTTTGTTCTACTACTTATGAAAGGTATTCTCTGGGGCATAGAATCATCCCCCTCCTAGATGATCCATTTGGGCAGAATTATCCCTACCTCAACTGTTAACCTTTACTGCTCAAATAAAAATAGCCAAAGTGAACATAACTGCTCAAAACACCAAGGACGGAAGACAGAAAGATCTCAGCTTACAATCCAGAGGTACTTCCACGGAGTGACTGCAAGCAAAACTAAGATACACAGAAAAAACATGTAACTTCAGACAGTGTGACAACCTGTACAGCTCAGGACGACTACAATGGGGCCATGTGCCAACCTGAAAACAAGGAGATTACTGAAAAAAAGGCATCAGAGATGCTTTGAGATGGAGTTTTCCAAAGAGGCTTAAATCACAACTAAAAGGACACAGAAAAAAATAGATGTCTCAAACATCACATTTGAAGGACAAAGACATTCACATTCATTCTAATATGCAAATCATGTAACATTCAGGGCACTGTGCTGGATACTCAAGATGACTCAGATAAGGAGTTCCCATTTAGTGCCTAGCAAAGAACAGAACACATGCAGAACCACAGCACAGGACACAATCTGGTAAGTGTGAGAAAGAGGGATTATATCTGGATGACAGAGAAAAAAATCAGAAAGGTTCAAATAACAGAGAAAGGACATATGCACCAGAGGCTATCCATTGTCGTATGTTCAAATACGGGATAAGATACATGGATTCAACCACTTAATAAATGCCTGCATCATCATAGCCAAACAATGGGAAGAGCCTAGACATCCATCGACAGATGAATGGATAAAGATATGGTATACACACACACACAGAGGAATATTATGCCAGCCATCAAAAAAAATGAAAGCTTGCCATTTGCAACGATGTGGATGGCACTAGAGGGTATTATGCTAAGCGAAATACGTCAGAGTAAGACAATTATCATACGATCTCACTGGTATGTGGAATTTGAGAAACAAGGCAGAGGTTCATAGGGGAAGAGGAAAAAATGAAACAAGATGAAACCAGAGAGGGACACAAACCACAAGTGACTCTTAATCTCAGGAAACAAACTGAGGGTCGCTGGGGGGTAGGAGAGGGATGGGGTGGCTGGGGGATGGACACTGGGGAGCGTATGTGCTATGGTGAGTGCTGTGAATTGTGTAGGACTGATGAATCACAGACCTGTACCCCTGAAACAAGTAATACATTATATGTTTAAAAAAAAAAAAAGTTCCTCCATGAGAGTCCACAAAACAGGCACCCCGAGAAGGGAGATTCACAGGTGGGAGAAAGGTATTAAAGAAACAAAAAGGACAAAACTATTACTGAAAAACGACAACGCATGCCATAAAAAGGTGCCAGGGGAGAGGGGTAGCTGGGATAGTGAATAAGACATAGGGAGACATAACCTGTGCCCTGAGGAATCTCATCCAAGGGCAGCAGTCACATGCAAAATGTGGAAGCCCCATCAGCAGAATTGCACCATTATGGAACCTTAAGAACCTGGAAAGATCTTGACACTCACCCAGCTCAACTATTCCTTTTTTCAAATGAAGGATATGAAGGGCACAGATAGGCTCAGGGTTGCCGAACTAAGTAGGGGCTGCAATGGGGCACCACCCTATCACTTCTCGTTATTCCACACTGCCCATAAGTTTTTAATCAGAAAATTCATTTGCAAAAACACAGCTCAAGTTAGGTATAAGGAACACTTAACATCTGCAAGGAAAATAAGCAGACTCGGGCCTAAGTGTCATGCACGTCACCAGACATTGCAGAATAATCTTCCCTGGTTCTGGACAAAATAAAAACTGTGAGGAGTTTTTTCATAAAGTGAAATATATTCAATTTCTCTTCTGAAATTAGGTGGATCCAACTTTTCGGTGTCTAAGCCTCCAGGAAATGATAACTGATAACGGAGATTCTGTCAGATTTTCTTAAATGACTTCCTCTGGCAAAGAGTTGGCAAACCTATCAAACCCCCTCTCCCACATACACTTTTATATTTTATTGTACTTGCTTGAGATATACAAACATTAAGGAACAACTGTTAGAGAGTGTAAGGGGGAATGTGGGGAGCTACTTAAGGAGTTCACAGCTGTAAGGTTCATCAAAGCAAAAAAAAAAAAAAAAAAAAATTAAAACTCCAGTGCTTGTCAAGGAAGAAAACCGGAAATTGAAGACATGAAGATAAATAAATGATCATACACTCACACAACTGAGTATAATTCAACAGCAAAATAGGACCCATGCTTAGACCAATGCATTGTTACAAACAGAATTTTGATGAATTTAATTGTGTCCTGCTGAACAAAAAAGGGACTCACAATCTTCTAAGTTATTATAGCTGTCCCTAAGATGTCAAATGCAATCAAAAAGGAAACATCAATTTTTAATCACATATTTTCCAAATCACACATCATTTTTTAAGGACAGTGTGGGAAGAAATGTAACAGGGGAAATGTCCTTTAAATTGGAGCCACTATAACTCAACCCTCACTGTTATCTGGTTAACCCAAAACTCCCACTACAGACACTAATCGTCTTACAGTACAGAAACGCAGACCTACTCTGCCAAGTAGCTGCTGCCCAAGGCCAACCTGTTAAGAGGTATTTCTAAAGCCTATGAGCAGGTTTACCTGGGAAGGAATAACAGGTTAAACCTGGAAAGGACACACAATGGGAAAAACAGTAAATCAGCTTATGAAACTCTGCAGAGTTGATGAGACACTGGGTGTGACTTGAAGAAGACCATTTTAACCTCTTAGTTCATAGTCTCAAAGAAGATATAGTGACCTAAGAATTCCAGACCTTTGTGATTTGAAGGTCACCAGATGAAATCACCCAGAAGGGGAATTCTCCCAGAATGCTGATTGATCTAGTGGAAAAAGCAGCCTGGCTGGTCTTCACTGATGCTATGCTCTATTTTGGACACTGTCTCAAGCTAGCTGAAGTTGGGAGATTTAAGTCTTTAGGACATCAGAACCAAGGACATCAGAAACATTTGTGTCTATACCAGAGCATTTATCTGTTACTGAAGAAAAGTCACCTTCCAGAAGAATTGCCATGAAAGCCCACATCATGTGCACTAATAAAAAAGTAACAGAGAAAAGGAAAAGTAGTTTAAAAACACAATTCTATTATATATCAGGAAAGTCAAGGTGAACTTTAAAAAAATTAAAACCCTGATACCTAATTTTACCAAAATGATGTAAGCAATAGAAGATCTAATTTATACTGAGATATGCTATAGTTCAGACTATTCCAGACAAGGAATTCAGAAGAATGCTTGTTTCATACCAACATTTATAAGACATGAATGATTTAGAAATGTACATGTACCTGAGCTACTAAAATGATGACAGACCCAAGGTGATTACTGACATATCAGAATAACAGGAGTTTTGAGGTCTCATTCTCAAAAAAAGTGGTTCAATAAAAACCCATCTTTTAAAAATAGAAAGACAGTTATCCCTTTCAACTGATTTGATCTGCCCTTTATCACTAGAGATAGAATATTTCACTCAAAAAGTCACCTTGAAGCTATAAAGAAGCTTGGGGGAAAAAACTAAACTTCAGATAAGGATAGGGCTAGTAACCCTTTAAGACCAAAAAACTAAAACATATGTGTTCATAAACAAATAGCAGGAAACTTGCAATGGCTTCAATAACAAAGTCTTCAGTGGCAAGAGAAAAACAAAAGAAAGCCTTAAAAAACAAAAACAAAAACAAAAAAACAACAACAACTAAGCCATTGAAATTTTAGAATAACACCAAGTCCCAGTTTACTTTAAAAAAACTTTTGAATCAGTATGTGTACACCTGAAACTAATATAACATTGTATGTTATCTATACTTCAATATTTAATTTTGTTTTAAAATATGGGAAATTAAGGGATAGGAGGAAATAGAAATGAAAAAATTTCATATTTTCTCAGTTGGGACTCAACAGATTTGCTCCAAAATGTCAAGGAATAAATACATTACAAAAAATTATAGTTGTCTTAATCATAATAGGAATATAAGCTTTTCATAGTAAAGAAACATAAAAGCACACATCTTGCATGCACGCGCGCACACACACACACACGAAGGGAAAAAATACCAAATAATAAGAGATTTAAAAGTAGCAACCAAAAAACATAAAATATAGGACAAAACTAAAACTTAAATCTGTTATGTAAAGAACTCAAAATGGATTAAGCTCATTTATAAAGAGAAAGAAATCTGCTTAACTTACAAATAAAACCCAGCAATATGGGGGCACCTGGGTAGTTCAGTTCACTAAAAATCAGACTCTTGATTTTTTTTTTTTTTTTAAAGATTTTTATTTATTTATTTGACACAGAGAGATTACAAGTAGGCAGAGAGGCAGGCAGAGAGACAGGGACAGGAGGAAGCAGGCTCCCTGCTGAGCAGAGAGCCAGATGCGGGCCTCGATCCCAGGACGCTGAGATCATGACCTGAGCCGAAAGCAGAGGCTTTAACCCACTGAGCCACCCAGGCGCCCTCAGACTCTTGATTTTAGCTCAGGTCATGATCTCAGAGTCCTGAGACTGAGCCCCACGCTGCGCTCCATGCTGGACATGGAGCCTGCTTAAGATTCTCTGTCTCTCTCCCCCTCTGCCCCCTCCCCACTACATCCCCCAAAAAACCAAAACCAAGCAATATGCTACAAATTAGAGACATGTATAAATATGTCAAATTTGTAAAAATGTTGAACTTATAAAAATCATTATAAAAATATTTTATAAAAGTCAAAATCTCAAAAATGTCGTATATTTTTTAAAAATGGGAAAAAAAAATACCAGGAAAATGTAAACAACAGTAACAAACTAGAAGTTGGTATCTTAATTCAGACAATCTTGAATTGCAGTCTTTGAAATAAGCTTTTAAAGTGTTAAATGTGATTTTTTAAAACACCACAAACTGAGGAAGTTTATATAATCCATAATGAAAATAATATAAAATCTGTGTGATCAGAAGAATTTTATGATGTCCCCTAACATTCCCGTCTCTTAGCATCCATCCATGCCTTGCGTAAATCTCTCCCCTTGAAACTGGAAAAAGAGGGCGCCTGGGTGGCTCAGTGGGTTAAAGCCGCTGCCTTCGGCTCAGGTCATGGTCCCAGGGTCCTGGGATCAAGGCCCACATCGGGCTCTCTGCTCAGCAGGGAGACTGCTTCCTCCTCTCTCCTCTCTCTCTGCCTGCCTCTCTGCCTACTTGTAATCTCTCTCTCTGTGTCAAATGAATAAATAAAATCTTTAAAAAAAAAAAAAGAAAGAAAAGAAACTGGAAAAAGACAAAATTGATGCCATGTATCTATTTTTCTTTGAAGTTTTTCATGTCTAATAAAGACGTAAAAGGTGTGGAATAAAACATCACGGACCTGCAAACAAATTCTAAAGGTAAAGAAAAATTCAAACACACAGGAAAGACAATAAATAAATGGCAAATGTGAGAAAGAATACGGACATTTAGAAATGAAAGAAAACACTGCTGGATGGGGTGAAAAAGACAATAGCTATTATTAGTTTAACTGAGGGTGTGCCAAGCAGTGTGCTAAACCCCTTAAGGGGCAGTATCCCCATGTGATCTTACCAACAAGGAAATGGGTCATTTTAGCCCTATTCTCCAGATGAAGAAATGAGCTTTAAAAAGATTAACTTCCCCAGAACTACAAAACTTGCAAATCCAAGTCTATCAAACTGTAAAGCACATGCTCTTTGCACCACATCAGTAAAGCAGTTAAAATAACCAATGTCTGGCTTCACCCCAGACCAATTAAATAAGAATATCTTGTAAAGGCCCAGACACTGGTATTTTTTAAAGCACCCCATTTGATGCTAATGTGCAGCCAAGGTTGAGAGCTACTACAGAGACCTTCATAAAACAAGTGGAATATCAGCTGGGTCATGCAGAACAAGTAGGAGTCAAATCATCAGAGATGGAGGAAGGCATCCAGCTTTTAGGGGGAATTGACTGTGAGCATCAGTAAAGTTGCAGAGGCAAAGCCAGGCAAGAACATGTCCAAAGAAAAGTCTCACCAGAGCAGTGACTAAAAAAGCAAAGAAAGTCAATTGAAAACTTTTTACTGAGAGCACAAAGTACAGGCCAGGAGAATTGTACCATAAAGAATGCAGGTAAAAAGGGGGCACAAAACAATTTTTATGACTTATGTAACAAAAGGGATATGAATTTTAGGAAGCCAAGGAAGAAATAACAGTTGACTAATCTAAAGTCAACGGGCAGGGAAGCCTGGGTGGCTCAGTTGGTGAAGCATCTGCCTTCAGTTCAGGTCATGATCCCAGGGTCCTGGGATTGAGTCCTGCATTGGGCTCCCTGCTCAGTGGGGAGTCTGCTTCTCCCTCTTCCCTCTGTCCCTTTCCCCCACCCCCACTTGTGTTTGCTCTCTCTCTCTCTCTCAAATAAATAAAATCTTAAATAAATCAAATAAATCAATCAAATAAAATTTTAAAAAATACAATAATAAAGTCAACAGGAAGAGATATGAAATAAAGGAAATGACAGATAAAGAACAGGGCTTGCTGACCCACAGATGTAGTATAGTAGTTACAACCACGAGCTCTGTGGTAACCCTTTCCAGCATCTCCCATTCCACACCTTGATTTCCTCATTTAGAGAATGGAGAAAATATCACATCATCTTGCTCACTTACTGGAAGGAATAAATGAAATAATTCAAATAAAAGAAAACAGAGTTTCTATATTTTAATAGAATCCAATATAATAAAAACAGTACCCCAATTTTTTCCCTTCTTACCACTACAGCTGTATATGGTCTTGATAGTTTTAAAGATTCAGTAAATGTAGAATAGAACCTTGACCTGCCTATTCAGTTTCTATTTTTAATTGCTCTCCAAATCTGTCCAGTCCAGTACCCAGAGGTAGCTGCAGCCATGAAAAAAATTGGTAATTCTTCCTAAATGGTAAAATGGAAAATACCTCCCATCCCAGAAGAGATTTTCATTTCACAAATAGTTGGTAAAAATTTGCATATTAAGTCATATATTTAATTTATATAATTTACATATAAACGTATATACAAAATTATGTTAAACAATACTCTGTCCTCAACTGAATTCTTGCGGTCATGTAGTATGTAGGAAACAAATTTAGAAAGAGGATTGGTTAAACCTTCAATTATAAGTCAAAATAACCGCACAACTTAAAATCTGAAGACTGCCAAATGATAACGCTTTGGTAGTCTGTAAGATTTCCTATTTAACTGTCATTTTCCCATACCTTATTTTGCCTTAAGATGATTTCTCACACACTTAAGTAGGTTATCCTTTAGCTAAGTAATCTTTAAACTCACACTCCAAATGGTAAGAAATTGCTTCCTGAATAACTTACTATTATACAAACTATCATGTTCAGTCATTATGACAGAAACCTGAGTTGATGGTTAGGGTCTCTCCCCTTCCCCAAGAAAATAAATACTCTAAAAAAAAAAAAAGAAAGAAAGAAAAGAAAAAGAAAAAAATCATTCTTAGAAAGAAGGGGGGGCAGTCAACATAGGAAAAAAGCAGAATAAAGTTGTAAAAAGAGTCAACTTCTTTTATCTTCCAAGCCTTTATTAAGTATACCTTACAAATGAGAAAAAGATATTTGAAGGGTTTGTTTTTTTTTAAGATTTATTTATTTGAAAGAGACATCTTGCAAGAGAGCGCAGTGAGAAGGGGGGGGCGGGGGTGGAGGGAATCTCAGGCCAACTCCGTGCTGAGCACAAAGTCCTAAACTCAGAGCTCAATCCCATGACCTTGAGATCATAACCTGAACAGAAATCAAGAGTCCTGGGCGCCTGGGTGGTTCAGTGGGTTGAGCCTCTACCTTCAGCTAGGGTCATGATCTCAGGGTCCTGGGATCTAGCCCTGCATCGGGCTCTCTGCTCAGCGGAGAGCTTGCTTACCCCTCTCTCTCTGCCTGCCTATCTGCCTACTTGTGATCTCTCTCTCTGTCAAATAAATGAATAAAAATCTTAAAAAAAAAAAAAAAAAAAGGAAAAGAAAAGAAATCAAGAGTCCCATGCCCAACCTACTAAGCCACCCAGGTGCCCCTGAAGTTGTTTTTAAAAGATCTCTGTGTTCTTTTTTTTTTTTTTTTAA